>CALYDF020007714.1:0-12293 GCA_944474145.2 Dicrocoelium dendriticum | reverse complement strand
AAGTGTTCAGCCTAACGCTTCAAGCGTTTTGACAAGTTGTAGATAGGCTGTCTACTCTAGTCTCAAATTGTTTCACTAACTCCAGGTCTCCCTTATCAGCCGGAATAACTTACCATGGTTACCAAGGGCAGCGGCCATTTCCATCTCTGATGCACGATGAGACCACCAGGATTCGCGGTCTCTCTTCAGGCTAACATGGAGTTTTGCCCGGAGCTCTTTGAGAGTTTCAATGTGTTCGCTTCCAGCCGGAATATAACGCTGAGACTCCGAAGAGACCTAATGTCTATGTTGGCGATTAGACATACCACATGAGGATTTTCCTGCTGCTAGTAAGTTCTGGTGAATTTGAGTCCAGTGAGATTAAATCTATCCAGTGAGCGTTTATCCAACTCGCGTGACAGTGTCCTTTGATAGGCATTCAGAACAGCTGGCTATGGGGACTCAGAGCAATACCAAAACCGGCTTGGCCGGTGCTCAAAGTTGCATCCTCGCCTTATAGGCGTAATGCGAAAGTGCTGCTAGTGTCACCTGAAGAGGATCCCAGAGTGAGCACAGCGCACGAATCTTGAAGGCGGGTTTCCGACAAGCAACAGATATCGATCGAGAGGGTCTATAATGTTCGGACAAGTGCTGCCTTTTGACCGACCTGAAACATTGAAATATGCCATTCTCAGTTGTTGTGGAGTTTTCCGAGCTGGGCAACTTAGTTGCAGAATTTTCGTCACCATTCTTGGTGGCATCTTCAATGCGGGATTGATAGCAGTTAAGTAGCAGTAGCTGGTAGAAAGCAAACCTAATAATGGATAATGGGTCTGCAACCAAGTTGGCCATCTCTGAGAACTACACAGCAACTGAGCAAGCCTCCCGAGTTACCAATATTCCAAATCATTTCCAACATGCCATTCTGAAAGAGGATTGAGGGTTCAAAATGAAAGCTGATGAACTGCGTTTGACGGCTTGCTTGATCATGGGCCTGTTGACAGGGCAGAAATGACGCTCCGAGTTAACATGTGAGTTGAAACGAAAAGACAAACGACTATTGAACTAAGGTGGGGGAGGGTCGAGAATTAGGGTTTGAAGACAGGGAGGATAAAAATGAAGTTGGAAGGAGATGAATAGGATGAAAATAGTAGGGGGGATAAGAAGACGGGAAGGCTTGAGCAGTAGCATCCAAACCCCTATCCACTCTGCTCGATGCAGAAGATAATGCAACGTTGATTATCTTCTGCGGTGGCCAGAGCATCAGAAATTTGTTTGAAGAGAGATTCATTGTGTTACGTGGGCAGGATAATGTCAGGTTGCCCAGGCCTAGACAGAAGAACGATTCGGGTTCTCAACCAAAGCCTTTGGTTCAGAAACCTGAACGCAATGCAGCGGGTTTGGCCTTGGGCTACAAGCAGTCCGTTTATAGGAATATGGAGCCACCCTGATTCCAACCCCCAACCTGGAGGACCAGGAGGCTAAGTTTGTCTAACTTCTAACCATTGAACAATCTGGTATGAGTGGCTCTGAAGGTGCAAAAATGTACCACTCAGCATAGCTCAATGGATCACTGAGGCACACAAACCATCGCACCACGGTAAGGTCCAGCCTCATTGCGATGGCGCAGAGAATATACTGCATGTCTATCATGTCAACATGATTGTACGGGATAGATACGCAGATAATAGACTGCATATCTAACCCCTACAATCATGCTGACCTTCTTGCCTGGCTTAGAACATATATGTGCTGATTTGGACGCTGTTTTAGTTTTTTCACCGTAACTCTACGCAGGCCAAACATGACCAAATTTCGACCTATGTGATGCTTGAGAAATCTTTTTATTGCGTGTTCGTGTTAAAGGTAACAGTTTTAACATCTGCGCAAATCAAGTTTACTGCACAAAATCGCCCCTGCAACTAGCCTTTGCTTTCGCAGTTGTGTGTTGTTAATGATGGCTGGGTCTGCAGACGAAGACTAACGCACGCGGAATAATGAATTCATAATTCCCTTTAACACATGTCCGTGCAAATAGCTAAGATGCGTGTATCGCATTGCTTTTCTAATCAGCACAGGGTGAATCGCCTGTGCATCGAACCTATCATATAAACGGGAGTGTACATTTCTACTTCTTTCATCACCAGTGATCCGCTGAGCAGAGATCGTTTTATTGGCTGTTCTTTTTGTTTATTACTATTTTTCATTGTACTTCTATTTTAGTCACCCAGTTGACGGCATTGTGTTCAAAATGATGCAAACTGCAATCGCTGGGGGCTTTTAGGCCTAAGGGGATTGTGCTTCTGCAACGGGTTGCGTTTTCTCGCATTCTTTCGTTTACGCCTAGTTCATTTGCTGTGGTTCGATTTGTAATTGTTGTCCATTGCTTTCAGGTCAATCTACTGAACCAATCATCAGGAGCGCTTCATCGTCCGGTTTTTATTACCAGTGATAACTTTCACTGTTACTAAAGCTATGTTAATGTTTAGGAGATAGAGCGATAAAATATCGTGTATGTAGTGTTGGCGACAAAAAGGCGCTTTCGCAGTAGCTCAACACCTCTAGGGATTTGAGAAGTCGACTATTCCTTTGAACGGAAGGGTATCCGATTAGGTGTTGCACTTCAGCTAGAGACCTCTTATTTATTCTGGTCCAATGAATTTATCCCGATAGCTCATCAAATACCCGTCACCACGTCTTCAGAGAAGCAATAAATCTTTGCTTTGAATTTTAGTCCCCCTAGGATGCTTAAGATTGTTTTGCTGCCACGTCACTTGCTCCGGGTATGTGAAAGGCCAATATCAGACTAAGCAATAGCCTGAGTGAATGTAATTAAACGGGACGCAGTGCGTCGGCACGTATGTAGATTTCGGACCTCCTCATCCAAGAGATCAAGTTGACATCACCGGAAAAACCGTGGATTTCTGTTGTTGCCAGTGTGAACAGTTGAAGTTGAAGTTTAATGGTGAATTTAGTTTCTTGTACGTGTGGCGAAGACATTATGTGCCTTAGGTTATTACACTCATCGGAGACTGTTCTTTTCATGCTTGACACCAACCGGGCATATGGGTTTCTGTTAGAAGGTTGAGAACTGGACATATATTTTTTATGACAATCCTTTATTGCCTGTATTCAATTCGTTACTGTTTGGTTCTTGACATTTGTTTACACGCTCTACTTTGTTACCCCGATTGGTACACTTACGTGATTGGTAAAGGACGCTCATCTCCGTGTTATCTTCATTAGCGCCATTTTCGAAAACACATCACATTCGTTAGTCTCCGCATCAATTTTCTACTTTGTTTCGTCAAAAGAATATTTAGCTGTCACACAATTCTTTACTAGTTTTTAATTTTGGGTCTGCACTTATTATTCTCGATTGTTTCCTGACATTTGTGTAAACGCTACATTACGTTATTCTGATGGGCCAGTGCCCCTCACTGTAAATGGATGTTCGCTTTAGGCTTGGGGTACCATGATGCTATTTTAAGGAGATATGCCATTCTCTTTTCCTTACACGGTTGTTTATTCACCCGTTGAAGTTGACATTTTCCTTCTGTTTGGTAGGCTAAGTGTACTTTAGTAGCTTCCCTTCATTTAGCGTCATTGGCGACGCAACAGTATCCTCGGTTATGAATACCGGAAGAGTCACGTTGGCAGTTCTGACCTCCAGCAACGTTGTTCACATACATTTACAATTGAAGAGCGATTCCGCAGTTGATACATAAAATCAATGCCTAATATATACGCTCTTGAGAAAAGTTGTTTCGCAACCTGCTGGAGAATGGTTAGCCCCAACAGCCCATAGTTTGCAAAACCCTTGCAAGACAGACTCTCCTCCTTGGTCTGCTCAATGGTAGTTTATCCGTACTCGCGAGGTGGCTACTCTATGACTTGGCATAGAGGCATGCAGAAATTGACTGAGAAACGTGATCAGGTTGGTGCGTACCCGCTTCGTGGATGGTGATCTCGGGATGGTCCACACCAATGCTTGTAGACCATGTCAGACATGGCGCAGCCACGAAGTCAGACGCGTTCCTGCATTCCTCTTCTTACATCTGATTGTTACTTTTCGTTCAATGCTGATTAGTCTGACGTAATTTATTCTTGCTTTCACTTTCTCTACAAGCTACTTAAAAGCAACATCCCTATCCTACCGGTGTAATTTATTGTTATTCTTACAGTGTGGGTCGTGTCAAATGAACATGTCGCATTTCGGTACTCTGATCATAACTGAGTAACTGAACTGCACTGAAGACGTGCTGTTGTAGTGCACGATAGGTAGATCGCATTAGGAGGCGCCCATCTCAAAGATTCTCGAGTACATGTTTTCATGGATTTACAAAGGCGAATTGAGATCCTCAAACAGCTCAAAACTGTCGCTCCATGAACGTGCCCATACAGCGTCTGCAATAATAATAAAACATTTAAAATAATAAGAATATTACTCATAATGTTCTAAACTGTGTTAACACATGGCACAGATCATTTAGGTAAAGGTGATACCATGCACTCGCATGGGCACTATGAATTTATGTCTTTATGTTTTTCGGCGTTTCCGGCACGTTATTGGCCACATGTGTTTGCTTTATGGGAGAGGAAGAGGCACTATTGTAGTTTGCGTATGTTGTAGATACTGTGGGCTCATTTCAATGCATATTTAAACTTATCTGGACCTTCATAAAATAAATCGTCAAGTGATCTACATCAGGAACAAAATGACAAAAGGTTACCAGCATAGTGCAAAATGATTGCACAGTCTCACAGGTACTGCTTGTGCTTGGGAGATGATTCCACAGATAAGTGTATCCGATGAGCAAGAAGTAAACCACACAGTTGTCCTAAATGGTGCTATAACCAGGGAAAGGCATTTACACAGATCCTGCGTTGAAATATGCTGCAATATTAACGTGGATAGATTGCAACAGGTATTGCAATGATTCCGATTATACAGCAGTATCAAATTCTATCTTAGGTTTCGCAGCCAAAGCGGACGGTGATGCAGTTGATGGCTCCACCACCGATAGTTCTTAGTAGAATATTCCCAACAGTATATTATTAAATGATGGTTGAAGGTCTTCTATCGGTGTTCTGTCAGATCTCCTCATATTTGCACAGATTATGCTGCAATATTTCAGGAAGGGACGAGTAAGGATTTTCGAAAATTCAGCTCTGGCTGAGATTGCATGCATCTTATGAGATATGTTAGCCGCGAATTGCCTAGTTCATTCTATCTCGTACTTTATCTGTTTAGAAAAGTTGACGGTACGCGAATATCTGCTTCCCAAGTCGGGTGTAGACGATTATACGCAGATGCTTTCGCTTTTAATTGTAATAGAACATGCGAGTATCAACAGTCGCGACACATAATCCTTAACGCTTGCGCTGAGATGTTCATCATCTACTTGTTGTAACGCGTCTCAAGTGAATGAATGTCTTTTTGAGTGACTGGTAGTACATTATGAACTTCAGCTCGTCGGTAATTGTCGGCACATTTCGTATCCTTGAGAAATAAGAACGGCACGTCATGTTTGATAACCAAACAGATATATTAGGTATGTGATAGTAAAACAATAGATAAAGCACACTTCCTTGCACAACCCCGCTGGTGATTGGCTGTGGGAAGAGTGATGGTCGCCTGAGGTGACTATATGAGAGCGACCGTTTAGTTATGAGGATGGCTAACCGAGTAGTGGGTCCTGGACTCCAAAGGAAGCTATCTTAATCATTGACCGTTTGAGGTACTCGATCATATGCCTGTTACATGTATAAGAAAATAAATATTATTGCACATCCTGAGTCGAGTACGTCTAATATGTTGTTAAATAAATGCAGCTGGCAAGTTTTGCGCCATCATTCTCGAGGAAACCATTCCTATTACTTATTCTCCCTTTTTTGTTATTGTTACTCAGGTGTTGTGGTACTCTACCAAATGTTTATTGAGTAAGTGTTTAGTACAATACCATACAGTAAGTTTGCGAAATTCAAACATTTAAAACAATTGTTCGAATTTTTCGGGGATCACCGGAGGGTGCTGGATTGTCCTGTAATTGTCACTTGCTTTTGCGCTGCACTGGTGATGTAGATTTATTGAACGAAGCATTCCATTGATCTGGAAAGTTGCCCCATCTTAGTGAAATGTTAAACATATTCAAAAGGAGCAAGGGAATATCAGGCCCTGAAGCTTTATGGCGGATGCGGCATGTCGTCAGCTTCAAGAAAGGAGGACAGCTGCGTGGAACTAGTTACCTCGTAGATATTGCGAAGTGAGATAGCGATGCCGGTTAAAGCCTCAATCCTTCTTATAACAATGTGCCTATTTATGTGGTCAGCCTTCTGGTTCATGGAGGAGAAAAAAACGTGCTTAATCCTTCACTGATCGCAATTAGATCTCGGGATGAGTGACCTTCCTCGTCGACCAGTACAGTGGTCAATCAAAAGCGGTGGTTGATTCTGCAACAGAAATGCTTCAAGCACTTTTGCTTTACACGTCATTCATATTGCGCTTTTACCTTCATGTGTTCTCCGTAACAACTGAGAGTGATTGACTTTAGCGATGAATCGGTGCATTTGTAGGAACACTGCAAGATCTCTAGCCATTTGTTGCGCGCGATCAGTTTTCTGGATTGCTGATTGATTGAACGTCAGACTGCATTATTCAAGCATGTCGGATTCCCTTTAATTGTGGAGAAAGAAGTATTATGGCTTGCTGAACCTGATGATGGAAGCGCTCGAATGCTGTCTAGGCATTGTTCGAGATGAATTTAGCATTCCAATCAAAGCGTCAGATTACTTGACGGAGGTGTTCCCAGTTAATTCTGATGATTGCATATTAAAAAGAAGGTACTTGTTTGGTGACTATGTTAACAATGAACGTGAAGCGTTTCATTTTGTGGTCGATTCTAGCGAAGTTCACAAGACATCCGTCTGTGCTTTGGCCTTGTTTTATTCACTGTTTGTTAAGCTGACAATTGCAGACGCATACTAGGTGCTCCCCAGGTAGATGGGAATGTTGTCCATGGGGACTGTTTGCAAAAGCTTAACGCAGCAAGGAACTTAATCAAAGAGCAGAGATTATTCGATGACACTTTGCCTATTGTGTTTGATCTTCAAAATTTCCTCAATGTAAAGTGTTACACACTCAAAATCCTTGGCGGTTTTTTAACCCAGCCGAATTGAAATGAAACATTGAAAGACTTTGACTGAGAAGAACGTGCTAATCAAACGCTGACAATATGCTGTACAGCTATCTCATACGTTTGTCCAATTTCTAGGTCGCTCAATGGCCGTCCGCTTCTAGAAAATGAAGTCAACTGATAAAATTAATAACCTCATTGCCAACCCTCCTTATGTTGACCGTCACCTGAAGGAATTGAAGGTGCAAGTATCTTCGAAATCAATGTACCAACAATATTATTCAATTACTTATATAAACAATGCGATTTCCATGAAGTTGTTAACTTTTCCGGATGCCTTTTCTCCCGTGAATGCAATTGCTGTGTAAGATGACAGCCTGGAGTTGATTTGAAACCACCTTGAAGGTGCTCTATATCTGTTGGTCCATCGCCTTAGCTGGAGTACCCCTGGAATCGGGTACCATGCTCCGCAGTCTGGTATAATTCCTCGAATGACGGTGTTCTTCCATGGGCACTTTCGTCAAGTAGAAGTTGTATGCTAACAGGTCAATTGGGAGCTCGGTAGATCATGTTGCTTCTGTCTAGCACAGCATTTATCGCAACTAGTTTGCTTGATGTACGGTGAACTGCTTTCCAACGGGAAATGGTAAACGACGCTCCCGCACCCTTCTCTGATCGTGCTGGGCTTCCATTTTTCGTACACTTCCCTGTAATCACGTACAAATACTGACTGCCCCTCTTTTATCGACACACGCTTTGCACCCCACCGCCGATTAAAATCACCTCAATATTGTTATGCCTTTCACTAGCTGTAGGCATTGAGCACCGTCGAATTGCAACAAATGGCATGCGTAACGTTCTGTTCATTATTGCCTTCGCTTGTGATACTCCATCCGTCGTTTGCGGATGCTCTCTGGATCGGTACAAAAGGAAGGACCGGCCGATCACCTCATCTATGTCTCCCTCGCTTCTCGATTTGAAGAGTGCGCAATTTAATGTATCCACGAATTTCAGCTTAGCGGCGTTTGTAGCAATCCGTGAGTGTATCATACGTAAACGGTGTTCTGTTTTCCATTACTGATATTTTAGCGTAACGGAACAAACTGAAGATATGTCGCAACATTTAGACAGTTGCGCTGGTTGTCATACTGCTTATGTGGAACACTCCGGGTCATTTGCTGTAAGCCTCGACCACAGTGAAAAAGTTCCGGCCGTTGATTAGGTCTATAAAGTCCACATGAACACGGCTCCAAAGCTGTGCTGATTTTGGTCAGGAATGTTGTTCGGACTTCGTTGGTAGCCTTGAAGTGGTCGCACAGTTGCTGCCACTTCTGAATAGCCGTTGCTACTGTCTGTCAATAAAAGGCAAATACACGTAACTTCGGTAAGCGCTCTCATTCTGCTGAGTCCTGGATTTATTGGTGAAATTAACGTAACAATCTTCCATGGAAATTCTGCGGGACTAATACTCCATCTGAAAACATGAAGCAAACGTTCACAATGGAGAGCGAATGTCCCTGCTGATACAACGTCTGCGATTCAGCAGAAGAACCTGCAGGTGGCCAGCTGATTCGTCGGAAGTGTACAAGCTACTTTTGGACTAAATCAAAGTGTTTCGATACACACGGCCACTGCTGTAACAGGCCAAACCATATATTACCTCATCAGGAATTTGACACTAGTTTCGATCGCAACTAAACTTACGACTTTGCCCTCCTGCGCTTGCCAAGAGGAATCAAATTAGGCCTGACATCATATTCCCTTGACACATGAGCACCGGATTGATAACGGAACTCAGAACCATTATCCAGCAAGTTGAGTGCATATCGTTGAAATCGATCGGCCGTATAGGCAGGGATTCCCTTTATCGACGCGAAGATAAGCAGTAACGGCTTGCGATCAGTCAAGAGCTGGAAGCAGCAACCATACAGCAGCTTGTGGAATTTCTTCACAGCAACTAATTTAGCCAATACCTCTTTCTCATGTAGGCTGCAGTTTCCTTCGGAATTCCTCAGCGTTCTGGCGGCATGCGCGATCGCCTTCCGACATCCATCACCATCATCATCATCATTGTGCGCGTTAGCCGGATGTGAGAGTGACCTCAGCTACTGTGCCGCAATACATAAAAGAAAATAGGAAATATATGCAACAAATGCATAACAGTTGAGGTACCAGCAACGGAAGGGCATGGTTCCGGAAAGCTGACAGCCTGCTGCTGTGCAGCCAAATGCTTAATTCTGCAAAATTATATTAGGCTAAGTAGTGAGGTCATGGTTTAATGTCCGCTGGCGAAGGCATACTTTTATTAGCCCGGATGAATTTTTGATAATTGTGACCACCGTCTTTCGAGAAAATAAAGTCGGGGAATTGATGTTGGTTGTAAGGAACGTGCACTTGACTACACCAATTCGGAGGCTGTGAATCGATGCATCCAAACATTCCAGGGGGCAGCTCAAATTGTTCTTCGCTCATCCTGCCCAATATAGCGATATCATCCAGGTCTGCAGTGGCTCCAGAGACACCCGCTAGAATGTTGTCTATCAGAAACTGATACTGAGACTGTATTCGAGAGCAAGTAGACAAATTTCCGTACATCTCTATCGATTTGTGAAAAAGCAACAACATTTCATTGCGATTTGTCAGCGGATGTGTTTGATCGGTTAATCTTGCATATTTGTTCGGGTAGAAGTTCTCATTAGCGTCATTATTTTCAGGTATCTTAAATACTTTTCGTTCTACGTGCACCGATTTACGAAAGCACAGGTTTCCGTAAGCACCGTCGATAAATGTTTGGAAACACTTCACAGAATCGGCCTCTATTAGTCTTTGTAACACTGTGTTCTATACGTTTAGATTCTTCGTTCTATACAGAGTTGATGTATGAGTTTCTTATAGTGTCCTCGAGTTTTACTGGGTTCCCGCAAGTGAAATATTGAAGGCAATATGATGAAGTGATTCAAGTGTAGTATTGGATGAGTCATAACAAGGTCAAATCGTACTTCGCGGTAGGACAGTTTGTAGTGTCCGGGCCTTTCACTAACCTTGCATTCAGTTGCTTTCGAAAACTGGTAATCATACTAGCTACAAGATATCGTATTTTATCCAACTTTTCAGTTTCCCACCGAGTTATTGGATAATAAGCTGCGACGCCAAATGCGAGGATTGACCTGATGAGCGAGGTGAGTAGGCGAGATAGGTTTTCCCAAATTATGTGGGAAAACTGCGTCGTAATACTCAAAGCATACGAAGTTCCGCATAGCCATTCTGCCGGGGTTGCTGGCGCACTTTTGCGGGGATATTTGGCGGGCTCGCTTCAGGATTCAACATATTTAGCGTCTTTAGGTGGTTCCAATTTTTCTTGGAAAAGATCGTTACGTCTGTAGATTTATTGAACTGCAGCCTACTTGTGATCCGTTATGTGAGTACAGGGATACATCATTTTTTCTCTTGAATTACTGAAAATTTATGTCACCGACAGTGATTCCGCGTCAAGCTTTCTGAGGTTTTTCTTCTATAGGACTGCCTCGAGCTATTCGGCCGAGACTAATTTCAATATCATTTTGCGTCGTGCTACTTCCACTTATCTCATATGTCACGCTAGAATGGGCGGTCACGTGCAAAATGTCATGAACCACATGACCGACAAGATGTAGGTGGCTTGTTTACTGCTCCGTTGAACAGCTTGTTCGAGCTAAGATCTCATGAATTTTACACATCATGAACCGTATTGGCTATGGTGGGGCAATTCTGTTCAATCATGACAGTGTCAAGGCGAGCAACCGCTTGCACTCTTATAAAAGGGACTTCAATGTCAACTTCGTATATTATATAAGTTAGCGGATTTCCGTGTCGCGTGCAGACCGCAAAGCACTGACAAATATGTGGTATTAAACTGGTCACCTGTCAAAGAGCGCAACGTAGAACGTCCACACTCACGGCTAACTATGTGCGTTAGTGCGACATAACCGTCCGTATCTCGCTTAACGTTCTTCAGACATTGATAGCGAATGCAAACTAGAGACCCCGCCTCAAAAAACGTTTATCTGAATAGTGCCGAAGTTTCTTTGAAGGTGACTTTCCCTGGCTTGCAATGCAGGCCGTGGTCGGCGAATCCTGAATCTTCATTACTCAGTAGCTGGCGAACCAGAAAAAATATTTTCCATATCCTTGCTTCTAAGCGGCTGAACCACGCCTTGGAATCAACATGATGTTTAAATTCAGTGGTGGAAATTGTAAGATCAAAGGAGATGGTCTAGTTTTCCCGCGTACGTGCTCCGGCTGTCTAAACCTCCAAGCACTGCGCGAAATATGAAACCAGTCGCATTAAACAAACACATCATAGATTGTCGCTGTAGAAGAAGCTTTTGTTAATAATATTTGTATAGAAACGTGGAACAGAGATTCACTTTTGTCAAAATTACTCTCAAATCCAAGGTAAAGTTATCAACCAATTATTTAGATGGTCAAAAAGGAAATACCAATATATTAAAGGCCGTGTAGTGCAAGAATTTCAAGGAATGGTTTCATATCCACTGCCGTAATAATAAAGCAAACTTGTATGAACTCATACAGTGGACTTCATTATTGGTTGTTCTTTCATTTGCGATACAGGCCAAGCTTCTGAAACAGATAGGAGTCTTGGGATCTGTTCATCCCCGCTCAGAGCTTCTGCCTAATCAGGGGAAGCAAAATCTGATTTCCACCGCACCATCCGCTGTGTTCAGCACGCGACATCGAACATCTTCAGCCGCGACTCATCCGCCTCATCGACAAAGACACTTACACTTGGCGAACTTAACATACAATCTAAAAAGGAGACCTATGCTGTCATCGTGCGTCTAGGCGCGGTGCCAGACAATTAGTCAGAAACGGCTGTGCACCGTGAGAATATAAAGAAGGCCTTGATACCTGACACTTGCAATGACCCCACAAGTCACCAAATAGAACTCCTAGTGAAAGGAATGAAACAGTTGGAGAAATTCTTGAGTTCGAATCCTCAACCCCTAAAGCCCGAGAGAAATAGACCTTCTAGTAAGCCGTGTTTGGTCATTATCAATGTCACTGAAGCGGACAAGCAACCACATTCGGAGAGGATTTTGGACGACCAAGCGCATGGTCTCTTTACTATTTGAGGGTGAGTAACTTAGGATTAATACTGTATCCGTCTTCCGCCTCGGC
>CALYDF020007713.1:0-12273 GCA_944474145.2 Dicrocoelium dendriticum | reverse complement strand
GACGGACTCTAAGTCATAAAGCGTTCGACAGGGTTGCCCGATTTCCCCGTTTTTGTTCAATTTCGTCGTGGATTCTATCATGGAGTGTTCCCTTGCGGAATCTCACGATGTAGGTGTTGAAGTGCTGCCTGGTGAACGGTTAGTTGATCTAGATTATGCGGACGATATCGTCTTGCTTTTCGACAATGTTGAGGCGGCACAATCAACTCTGAATAGCTTATCCAGAGTGGTCCCATTATTTGGTATGCACTTCGCACCTTCAAAGTGCAGTGTTGCTGCAGGACCACCAGCCACTCGATGACCCCTTGACGCTTGCTAACGAGGAACTCGAGGTGGTTGATCAATTCACTTATCTTGGCAGCTGCATCAGCAATGATGGGCGCATAGAAACTGACGTGAGCTCACGCATTGCAAAGGCCAGAGCTGCGTTCTTGAACCTGCGTCATCTTTGGCGACAGAAGGGAGTTTCCCTCCGTCTGAAAGGCCGTGTATACAAGGCCACAGTGAGGGCCGTTCTGCTCTATGGTAGTGAAACTTGGCCCCTTCGGTCTGAAGATCTGAGGCGCCTTCAAGTCTTTGATCATCGTTGTTTGCGAAGCATTGCTGGTGTCGGATGGCACCAGCGTGTCCGCAACGATGATGTGCGTAGGCGAGTACTAGGGGGTGATGATCATGCTAGCTCCCTAGAACAACAGATAGCACTGAATAAGTTACGTTGGCTCGGGCACGTGCTACGCATGCCTGGTCACCGCTTACCTAGGAGGACCTTGTTCAGTCTACCAGGTGTCGGATGGCGCAAGGCTCGAGGTGGACAGAAGTTGACTTGGCAGCGGGAAATGAAGTCACTGACGACTAAACTGGGTGCCGTTGGTCCGTCTCGCCTTCCGGGCTGGAGTCCACGTGACTCACCTTGTGCTTGGCTCGAGACTTTACAGGACATGGCTCGCAACCGACACCAGTGGCGCGTCTGCTGCCGTCTCCTAATCGGATTGTCTGTTTAAAGTGTGTTTGGTGCTGAGTTATCTGCGGGGTAATGGCTGATTATGACGCGTGGCAGTGAAAGCCGCAAGGAAGCTGTCTCGCTGATGCCGCCTTATCTTTGCACGATAGCCAGCTGTTTGTGACGGAATGTTGTCTACACAAGGTGTAGGCGCCTTGACCCTGAATGTTTGCTTAGGGCATTAAGGTTTTCAGGTAAGTCCCCCTTCTCTCCCTCTTCTTATTCTTTATTTCGTAGCTCCTCATGGTTGTATGGCAGCGAAGCATCAGTTCAAATGGCTGATGTACTGCTGTTGATGATGATGATGATGAAGTCAAAAAGCCGTTCACTTGGGAGCAGCTCCACACCTTCTAAGTCATGTAATCTGAACGCAATCTCCATGACTTCGTCAATAGCGAAGTTGAACAGGAAAAGTGACAGCGGACATCCTTGTCCTACACCGCTGGAGATATTGAAGGGTGGCGATAGTCTGTCGTAAACCCTCACTCTGTCCGAGTTAAGGGAGTAAATCGCTCAGATAATATTTACGTATTTCTCGGGAACACCTTTCTTTAGCAGATAGTCCAAAAGGGCACATCCATCCACAGAATCGAAGGCATCCTCGATGTCGAGGAACACGACTACGGTGGACCGTCAATATATGCGACGGTGCTGCAACAAAACGCAAGGTGAATATGTGATCGTTGCAGACCCGACCTCGACGAAACCAGACTTGCTCGTCACGAACCTGGCCTTCACGAGTGCTAGTGAATCTGTGAACAATGACATAGGAAAAGCATTTGGAGGCGGAGATCAGGCTGATTGCACTATGGTTGCCACATTCCGAACGTGACCCTCTCTTGAAGATCGGGACAATAACAGAGCGGCTCCAGTCGGTTGGGACAGTCTCCAGTTCCCGCAGTAATCGAAGCCGCATCGTCTCCAGACAGGCCCAATGAGAAAGCACTCCTAGAGTCCCCTGAAGAGAGTAGCAGAGTGAGAACAGAGCTCGGGATTTGTAGATAGGGAGCAGATATCGACCGGTGGCCGAGTGGTTGGCACGTTTGCTTTCCAACCATAAGGTCACCGGTTCGACTCCGCGTAGGAGTGGGCGTCCTCGCGGTATACTCAGCCCGCGCGCGACTAGTGGTGGTCGCGCGGCAGCGAAGCGTCGTTACGGCGTATAAGCTGACACATTTCATTTTTCATTTCTCCAATGTTCGAGCAAATAATGTGTTGTCAAAAGACGCAGATCCTAACGAAATCGGTCGGAAAGAACGTTAAGCAATACGACTCGAAGATGATTCGCTTGTCTCAGATTCAGATTTAGATGGGACTGGAAAATCCTTTGAGTGTTCCTTCTTGAGCGGATTGTTGAGCCAGGAAATGATAAGGTGCTATGACTTGATAGATCTAAAACGAAGCGTCCAAACCACACCCCAGTCAACCAATTACTGCCTACGTTCCCTGCAATAGCAGTCCCCGCTGTGCTGGTGAGAAACACACCTCAGAGAATGTGCCGCAATACAAAGAGTAAGATGCTGAAAATTTACGCTACAAGGAATTTAAAAACCTAGTAATATAATGTTAAATGTCATTATTCAGTTGCTATGAGATCGTAATTGGAGGAAGAATCGAAAAGAGAGGAATGGATAAAGAAACTCACAACACAAACTCTATTTGGGTCGGCTCTTCGCCATGTCCGCAAGTGTGCCACACCCGACGTATTCATCGTCCTTGAGACCCAGCCAGGTAGTCGGGATGGACCAATCGACGCCAACTTCGTAGGGAAGGTTTTCATTTCTTTCGACCAAGTCATCGCTTGGTCTCCTTTCCCAACTGCATCCCCAGCGCGCAAACAACGCACGTCGTGGGAGTCGGTGTGCTGGCATGTGCAACATGCGACAAAGCCATCGGAGCCTGGTGCGTGATATGATGGTGCTGAGCAGTTTACTCGCCCTTTCTGCACTAAATACGCGACGGCGAACACATTCATTGCTTACGCGGTATTCCCACTAGACTTGAGCTAAGCTGCGAAGACAGCGACGATCGAACGTGACTAGTCTCATTATGTCTATCGACCGGATGGACCAGGCTTCAGAACCGTATAAGAGGGCTGAACGGACGAGTGCCTTTCACGGCTAGAGTGATGTCGCGTCGGCGCCATAAGTGGTGGAGATATGCGCCTCGAGCTTTCGCTATACGGTTCGTAACCTCATCTTCGGTCCGACAGGCGCCAATATAGCTGTCCAGGTGCTTGAATTCCTGTACGACTTCTAGCTGGCCACCACTAAGGGTCAGTACAGGGGTGGGACGCTGCCAATCTGGGAAGACTTTGCATTTCGAGAGAGGAAAGCATAGCCCAAAACGAGTGACAGCCAGTGTTAACCAGTTCAGCGCTGCTGGGCATGTTTGCAAGCTGCCGCAGATAAGGGTAACATCATCCGCATACTAGGTCAATAAGTGGCTCACCAGAAAGCAGATCCACACCTTGTATGTCGTGTCCAGTGAACGCTGCTTCTATGACTTCGTCAATGGCGAAGTTAAAGTGGAAAGGTGACAGTAAGCAACCTTGTCTTGCACCACAGGAGACGTTGAAGGGCGGCGACAGTTTGCCATAAACCCTCACTCTGCCTGAGCTATGCACGTACAGCGTTCTGATAATATTTACGTATTTGTCGGACACATCTTTCTTGAGCAGACAGTCCAAAAGGGCACATCGATCCACCGAATCGAAAGCACCTTTGATGTCGAGAAACACGACTATGGTTGGTCGCCACTAAACATGGCGGTGCTCTGACAATTGACGTAAAGTGAAGATGTGGTCGATGTAGCCCCGACAAAACCCGGCTTGCTCCTCGTGAATCTGGCTTTCACGAGTGCCAGTCAGTCTAGGGAGAACGACAGACACAAGCAATTTAGAGGCAGTTGGGATCAGACTGATTCCTCTATGATTGCCGCATTCAGAACGGGATCCTCCCTTGAAAATTGGGACAATGACAGAGCGGCTCCAGTCTGTCGGGACAGTTTCCTGCTCCCAAAGTTTCACTAGCAACTCATGTAAATCATCCACAAGAGCAGGTCCGCTGATGGGAAGTATATCTGCCCTGCGGCCTTATACAATTTCAAGACTGACCTCACGTTCCATTTCTCCGCGTGAAGGCGGATCCACGGGAATGGCCCAGGGAGTACAGCGATCAATGGGTGGTGGAAAAAAATTGCAACTCTGACTGATTGAATTGCTTTGCCCAACGCTTCAAACGCTTTGACAAGCTGTGGATCGGCTGTCCACGCTCGTCGCGTATGGTCTCGCTAGCACCAGGTCTCCTGCTGCCCGTTTCTCGATGAGACGGAACAACTTCTGATTGTTACCAAAGGCAACAGCTGTCTCCATTTCCAATGCACGATGTGACCACTAGGCTTCATGGTCTTACTACAGGATGGCACGCAGTTTTGCCCTGAGATTTTTACGAGTCTCATTATGTTCGCTTCCAACCAGAATACATCGACGAGCATTTATAAGTTCCAGAGACTGTGTAGTGACCCCATGTCCAGGCTAGCGATTTGGTTTTCCGCATGCCTGCTGAGAGTAACCTCTGGTGAATATGCGACTAGTGATCTTCAACTGCGTTCAGTGGGCGCTTACTCGGCCCGGATACCAGCGTACCTTGAAATGCATTCAGAACGCCTGGCTTCGCCAGTCGACTGGTGTCCATGCGGTCACAGCGACGTTGCGGACGTCCGCCGAAACGCGCCCGAAAGTCGGCACACACACACACACACACACACAAAAGAGCGCGATCGGAGTCTATTCTCGTGGTCGAGAGAAACAAACGGTTGTTTTCATACAGTGTGAGAAGTCTCCCTCCATTATCTGAGGCTCTCAGCGTGCGCATGGTGACCACCAACATGACTTTCACATGATATTAGACATGTTGAGATCCCCAGAAAAGACAACAGTGTCGGATTTGCAACCTCTATTCAAGAGCCGGTGAAGTTCACAATAAAAGTCGTCCTTGACCGAGTCGCAAATGCACTCGGTTGGAGCGTATGCTGAGATGAAAAACAAGCTGCGTCTCTCCTCACGATGTCTGCTGATCCTGCGTGATCATCGAAGCCGAACTGCACAGTCGGCTATTAATCAGCAACCAGTCCAGCAGTGTGGCCTAGGCTGCTTTTGCCACCAGACAGACGTAGGTGAAATATGGATCCGTGATAGGTAGGATATATTAACTAATCAGGCTACTTGGAAATTGCAGTCGGGTCTTGAAAAGACAGGCGAGGAATCCCATGGTGTGCCCGAGACCAGCCTGTTACCTGACTTGCCTGAGTGCACATACGTTAAAGCATTCCAGACTGAACAAGGATGGAGGCCGAAGGACGGCAAATGGGCGAGCTCTGTGATCTTCAACGCAACCATCGGGAGTAGAATCATAGAAATCGGAATCGGCTGGTAACGGATAAAAATGATTGGTAAAAAACGAACAGGCGGCATGAGCAGCGAAGGCAAATGCGGTTAAGCGCGGTATGACAGAACGATCCATGGTTTTGTATGTGGGCGTGATACTACCCTGCTGCCCAAGTCGAAGAAGGGAATTGCCTTAGGGGACATCACCTCGAGCCTTTGGCCAAATAACTGCGGGGCGAATTCAGAGAATCGCGCCTATTGGGATCCAGTGACTGATTCATCATCATCATCATCATCATTACACGTTAGCTGGAGGTGGAAAACACCTCAGCTATTGTGCCGCAATACAAAAGGCAAGAAAAGAAAAGAAAAAACAAACAAACAAACAGTGGCACGCCCGCTGAGTCCCCAGTAACGGATGGACATCGTTCCGGAGAGCTAACAGCTGGCTGCCGTAAAAGAAAGTCATATTATGCCTAACGATTGAGATCGTGATTGGAGGGGGATGCTAAACAGGAGGGGGATGGACAAAGGAACTCACAACACAAACGCCATTGGGGCCGGCTCCTAGCCATATCAGCAAGTGTGTCCAGCCAAACGTGTTCACCGTCCTTAGGACCCCAGCCAGGCAGTCGGGATGCACCAACCGACGCCAACTTCGAAGTGAGGGTTTTTATTTCTCTCGACCAAGTCATCACTTGGCCTCCCCTCCTCCTCTTCCAACCGCACCCACAACGCGCAAACAATGCACGTCGTGGGAGTCGGTGTGCTGGCATGCGCAACACGTGGCCCAGCCATCGGAGCCTGGTGCGTGATATAATCGTGCTGAGCGGTTCACTCGCTCTTCCTGCACCAAATACGCGACGTCGAACACGCTCATTGCTCACGCGGTGTTCCCACCAGACATGAGCTAAGCTGCGAAGGCAGCGATGATCGAACGTGACGAGTCTCTTCATGTCTGTCGACCTGATGGGCCAGGTTTCACAGCCATATAGGAGAGTTGAACGGACGGCTGCGTTGTAAACTCTGCCCTTGAGGGCGAGAGTAATGTCGCGTCTGCGCCACAGGTGGCGGAGATTGGCAAAAGCACCTCGAGCTTTTGCTATACGGTTCGTAACCTCATCTTCAATCCCACGGGTGCTAATATAGCTGCCCAGGTACTTGAATTCCTGAACGACTTCTAGCAGATCACCACCAAGCGCTAGCGCAGGATTGGGTCCCTGCCAATCTTGGAGAAGTACTTTGCATTTTGATGGAGCAAAGCATAGCCCAAAACGACTGACAGCCAGTGCTAATCGGTTCAGTGCTGTTTGGCATGTTTGGGAGCCGTCACAGATTAGGGCAATATCGTCTGCATACTCCAAGTCAAGAAGTCGCTCACCAGGGAGTAGCTCCACACCTTCTAGGTCGTGTCCAGCGAACGCTGTTTCCATGACTTCATCAATAGCGAAGTTGAAGAGGAAAGGTGACAGCGGGCATCCTTGTCTCACACCGCTGGTGATACTGAAGGGTGGCGAGAGTTTGCCATAAACCCTCACCCTGCCCGAACTATGTGCGTACAGCGCTTTGATAATGTTTACATATTTATCAGGCACACCTTTCCTCAACAGACAGTCCCAAAGGGCACATCGATCGACTGAGTCGAAGGCACCTTTTATGTCAAGAAACACGACAACGGTGGGTCGCCAATAAACATGGCGGTGCTCCAACACTTGACGCAATGTGAAGATGTGGTCGATGCAGCCCCGACCTCGACGAAATCCGGCTTGCTCTTCACGAATTTGGCTTTCACGAGTGCCAGTCAGTCTGTGGAGAATGAGAGAGGCAAGCAATTTAGAGGCAATCGAAATCAGACTGATCCCTCTATGATTGCCACATACCAAACGGGAGCCTCCCTTGAAAATTGGGACAATGACGGAGCGGTTCCAGTCTGTCGGGACTGTCTCCTGCTCCCAAAGTTTTACTAGCAACTCGTGTAGATCACCTATTAGAGCAGATCCACCGAACTTGAAGAGGGCTGGAGGAATAGTATCTGCTCCTGCGGCCTTATGCAATTTCAACAGCCTGATCTCACGTTCGACTTCTGCGCGTGAGGGCGGATCCAAGGAGACGGCCCAAGGAGAAGGGCGCTCAATGCCCGAAGAAAGTGATAACTCAGGTTGGTTAAATTGCATAGCAAAGTGTTCAGCCCAACGCTCCAAGCGTTTCGACAGGCTGTGGATCATCTGCCCACTCTCGTCGCGTATGGTCTCGCTAACACCAGGTCTCCTGCTGCCTGTTGCCCGTATCAGACGGTATAACTTACGATGATTACCAATGGCAGCGGCTGTTTCCATCTCAGATGCACGATGAGACCACCAGGTTTCGCGGTCCTCCTTTAGGCTAGCACGTAGTTTCGCCCTGAGATTTTTGCGAGATTCATTGTATTCGCTTCCAGCCGGAATACGTCGGCGAGCATCCATAAGTTCCAAAGACTGTGTAGAGACCCGCTGTGCAGGTCAAGTGAAGTAAGAAAGAGATAGAAAGAAAATGGAAGAAAAAGAGGAAGGAAACCCATTTAAATGGAGAACACTAGGGTGAGGAGAATGACAGAATATGAACTCAAAGTTGGAAGATGGATATAGGAGGAAGCTAAGTTTCGTGCCGCCACCCAAGAGGGTCTAACTGACGCTCGAAACCATTAACCATAAATTCACTGACTACACTTTCTGGAAGCGAATTCCAGCGCTTGATTACTCTGCGCAATAACCGAGTTTCCGCCCTGATACGGTCTGAACGCGACTTGTGTAGCTTCATAGGATGACCGCGAAGAAAAGGCAACCTAAACGGGCTAAATAGCCAGCTTAAGTCCGGTCCAAGCTTCCCTGTAAGGAGTAGGTCACCTCGAAGCCGTCAGGATTGTATTGAATGCATACCCAAGCTAAGTAGACGCACGGGGTACGTTTACTCCGGTATCATCATCATCAACAGCAGTAAATCAGCCATTTGAACTGATGCTTCGCTGCCATACAACCATGAGGAGCTACGAAATAAAGAATAAGAAGAGGAAGAGAAGGGGGGACTTACCTGAAAACCTTAATGCCCTAAGCAAACATTCAGGGTCAAGGCGCCTACACCTTGTGTAGACAACATTCCGTCACAAACAGCTGGCTATCGTGCAAAGATAAGGCGGCATCAGCGAGACAGCTTCCTTGCGGCTTTCACTGCCACGCGTCATAATCAGCCATTACCCCGCAGATAACTCAGCACCAAACACACTTTAAACAGACAATCCGATTAGGAGACGGCAGCAGACGCGCCACTGGGTGTCGGTTGCGAGCCATGTCCTGTAAAGTCTCGAGCCAAGCACAAGGTGAGTCACGTGGACTCCAGCCCGGAAGGCGAGACGGACCAACGGCACCCAGTTTGGTCATCAGTGACTTCAATTCCCGCTGCCAAGTCAACTTCTGTCCACCTCGAGCCTTACGCCATCTTACACCTGGTAGACTGAACAAGGCCCTCCTAGGTAAGCGGTGACCAGGCATGCGTAGCACGTGCCCGAGCCAACGTAACTTATTCAGTGCTATCTGTTGTTCTAGGGAGCTAGCATGATCATCACCACCTAGTACTCGCCTACGCACATCATCGTTGCGGACACGCTGGTGCCATCCGACACCAGCAATGCTTCGCAAACAACGAAGATCAAAGACTTGAAGGCGCCTCAGATCTTCAGACCGAAGGGGCCTAGTTTCACTACCATAGAGCAGAACGGCCCCTCACTGTGGCCTTGTATACACGGCCTTTCAGACGGAGGGAAACTCCCTTCTGTCGCCAAAGATGACGCAGGTTCAAGAACGCAGCTCTGGCCTTTGCAATGCGTGAGCTCACGTCAGTTTCTATGCGCCCATCATTGCTGATGCAGCTGCCAAGATAAGTGAATTGATCAACCACCTCGAGTTCCTCGTTAGCAAGCGTCAAGGGGTCATCGAGTGGCTGGTGGTCCTGCAGCAACACTGCACTTTGAAGGTGCGAAGTGCATACCAAATAATGGGACCACTCTGGATAGGCTATTCAGAGTTGATTGTGCCGCCTCAACATTGTCGAAAAGCAAGACGATATCGTCCGCATAATCTAGATCAACTAACCGTTCACCAGGCAGCACTTTAACACCTACATCGTGAGATTCCGCAAGGGAACACTCCATGATAGAATCCACGACGAAATTGAACAAAAACGGGGAAATCGGGCAACCCTGTCGAACGCCACTTGTAGTCGAAAAGCTATCCGATAGGGCACCATAGACCCTGACGCGGCATCTAGTGTTCGAGTATAGAGCACGAAGGATGTTCACATATTTCGTGGGAACACCTTACCGCGCAAGTATTTCGAACAGAGTCGATCGATCGACTGAATCGAACGCACTTTTGAAATCGAGGAACACAGCTATTGTTGGTCTGCGGTATGCGTGGCGATGCTCTAGCACCTGCCGCAAAGTAAATATATGGTCTATACAGCCACGTCCTGGGCGAAAACCGGCCTGCTCTTCTCTAATCCGAGATTCCCGTTCTGCAGTGAGGCGACGAACGATAATCGAGGCCAGTAATCTTGTCACAACTGGCGTTAGGCTAATACCCCTGTGGTTCGCACAGTCTGTGCGACTGCCCTTCTTGTATATTGCCACTATAATCGATTCGCTCCAATTAGCCGGAACACTCTCCTCGTTCCAGATACGTCCGAATAGGGAGGTCAGTGCCCTGCAGAGGACCTCACCTCCATCCTTAAATAGTGCAGGTGGTAGGGAATCCGGGCCAGCGGCACGAAAACGATTGAGGGCTGTGATCGCGTTTCGGACCTCGGCCTCCGACGGAGGCTCTAAACTAACCGTCCATGGCTCGTCCTGCATCACCTGAGTAGGAAAAGGTCCGGGGGCAGGGGGCCAGCTGAACTGATGTTCAAAGTGCTAAGCCCAACGAGCCATACGGCGCTCCTTATTGTGTATCAGCGCACCCGCGCTGTCCCTGATTGTCTCACTGACGCCTGGTTTTCTGGGACCAGTGGTGCGTATTAGCTGGAAGAGCTTGCGGTAATTGCCTACCACTCCTGCCTCTTCCATTTCTTGAGCCCGACTGGTCCACCAGGCTTCCTTGTCAGCACATAGGCTCCGCTTTAGTTCGTGCCTAATAGCCCGTCTAGTCACATCGTGTTCAGAACCAGCCGGGATGTGCCTTCTAGCTTCCAAAAGGTTCACGGACCTCTCGGATATCCAGTGACTGGTGCGATGACGACTAATAGTGCCACAAACAGATGCTCCTGCGTCGTGCATGGTGGCCGAGATCCTATTCCACTGAAGTTCAGTATCATTAGGACAAGACAGCGAGAGTTCGCTATGCAGTGCTTCTTGATAGGCTTGCCTGACAGAGGGCTGGGACAATTTCTCCGTTGCCAATCGGGGGAGACGCTTTGTGCGCCTTCCGGTAAAGTTCATGGAGAAACGACAGCGCACCAAGGCATGGTCAGAGTCGACACAGGTACTCCAGTACGAGCGGCAATCCAGAATGGAACCGCGCCACCTGTAACTTATGGCTATGTGGTCAATTTGGGTCCATCGCTGACCAGCTACAGGTGGACGCCAAGTGGCACTTCGGCGCCCACTGTGTCTAAAAGCAGTGCTACTAAGAAACAACTGGTGCTCCGCACACAG
The DNA here is from genome assembly GCA_944474145.2 of Dicrocoelium dendriticum. Classification (NCBI taxonomy): domain Eukaryota; kingdom Metazoa; phylum Platyhelminthes; class Trematoda; order Plagiorchiida; family Dicrocoeliidae; genus Dicrocoelium; species Dicrocoelium dendriticum. The sequence continues at coordinate 1,206 of CALYDF020007713.1, read as the reverse complement.
TTGCAGCAGACGCTCGCCGTTGTCAGTCCGTTCATAGTTAAGTCCATACTTACCACCCAGCTGAGCTTCTGAAGAGCTCAGACGCCCTACTTGTGCGTTCATATCCCCTGCAAGTACTACAATATCTGAACTAGTAGCACTGCGTAGCAGCGTGTTCAGTTCGTGATAGAAAGTGTCCCTTGACTGCATTAGAACTGCAGTCCGTGGGAGCATAAGCAGAAATCACAAACAAACAGCGTTTTGTTTTACTTCGCGAATTCACCTTAGCTGATGTCGTCAAACGGGCTGCACATAAACGGCTGTTCACCGGAGTCCAATCAACCAGCGATGACAGCCTTGGAGCTGAGAATGATACCTACACCAGCTTGACCCGTGAGTGCCGCATCGGCGTCCCCGGATGCGTGCAACCAATAACGAGAGGATATGCTGGGTGCAGTCAATTCAATAACCCCATTAGGGTCATTAATCCTAGTGTCGGACACACAACACACATCAACACCCAGTGTGTCCAAGGTGCGTGGGAGTGCAGTCTGCTGACCTGTTTGTCTTAGAGTGCGGACGTTGAATGTCGCCATGGAAACGGGACAGCGTGGTCTTATAAGGGACTTTTGCCGATAGACGTCTGATAGGTGCTGGGGGATGGTGGCTGCAAATGGTTCTACTCCAGTAGCACTTCGGTTGCTGTCAATTAAGCTGGGAATTATAGAAGGAAGGTTAGTAATGGGGGTCGGGATGGGAGTAAGAGAAAAAGGTAGAAAAGAAAGAAGGGGGGCGCCAGCAGTAGCATGCTTTCGCTTATCCGCCCTGCTGTATGCAGCAGATAAGGCGACCCTTGATAATCTGCGCGACGACCGATGCAGGATGAAGTTTATGTTTGAAGAAAATGTCATGGTTGTATGTGGGCTGGGATACTGTCAGGGCGCCCAGACCTAGACAGGAGAACGATTAGGGTCTTCATCCAAAGCCTTTGGCTCAAAAGCCTGTCCGCAAGGCAGCGGGGGGTGGCAGTGATTTAGTTTTACAGAAATGGACGCCATCCCATTTCAAACCCCCAACCTGGAGGACCAGGAGACTGAGTTTGTCTGACCTCTCACCATTGACCAACCTGGTCGGAGTAGCTCTCAAGATGCTCGGAGGCATCACACAATGGGTCAATGAGGTACGCAAACCGTCGCACCACGTTAAGGTCCAGTCTCGTTGCGACGG
>CALYDF020007712.1:0-12254 GCA_944474145.2 Dicrocoelium dendriticum | reverse complement strand
GGAAAGGGGACCGCAGGCCTTATAATGAGCAGTTGGCGATTAGTATCTAGTTGGTAGTACGTGAACATATCTGCAGACGGGATGACACCAATGACATTGCATTTGCTGGCAAACAAACTGGGAAATACTGGTGGATAGCTAGTAATGTGGGTTGGGATTGAAGTAAGAGAAACTGGTGGATAAGAAAGAAGGCAGGAGCCAGAAGCTGTAGCATGTTTTCTCTTATCTGCCTTGCTCTATACAGTGGAGAATATGAAATTTGATAAGCTGCGCGATGGCCGATGCAAGATATGGTCGAATGTCGAGGAAGTAGTCATGGCTGTACAAGGGCTGCGATATTGTCAAGGCGCCCAGACCTAGACAGGAGGATTATAAAGGTCCTCAAACAAAATCATCGACTCAAAAGCCTGTCCGCAAATCAATGGATGTGGCAACGTTTAGGTTTTACAGCAATGGATGACACCCCATTTCGAACCCCTAACCTGGAGAAACAGCAGACTGTGTGCATCTGATCGCTAACTATTGACCGAGGTGATAATAGTAGCTGTTCAGAGGTCCAAGGGACCCAACCAGTATAGCTCAGTTGGTCGACGTGGTAAGCATACCTTCACAGCACGTCAAGTTCCAGTCTCGTCCTGACCGTTTCGCGTAATGTGCTAACTAGATTGTTAGTATCAATTTCGTAAACTGGCATACCCATCGTCCTGTTGCAAACCAAGCATGAGAACACAGGTTTTTAAGCAGTACTCCAACTAGGGCTTAATGGATGAGGAAAACAATAAAGTAGACCTCTACGTCGTTATGCTCCCGAACAAGCTGTGGATCTGCTACAGCACTCAAGTTCAAAGGAGAGAGAAACCAGAAGCGAATGTTGCGAACCCCCATTTAGAGCTCGTCATTGATTCAAAAGTAAGACAAAGATAATTGAAAGGGGGAATGCTGAAAGTAAATGAAAATATATCATATGTGTCGTACAACCATTTCCCTACAAAAAGTTTAAGTGAGCAAGAACAACGAAAATTTCTGCGGAATAATCCGCTTTCAGTATATTTCGTGTATTCTCTTCAACCGCTTATCTATAATGGGGAAAATTTCAAACGGTTGGGAGTAATAAGTCAATACCAGTAATCGATGATTAGTTACGTTGATTGGCTGTCTTGCCTCACCAAGGTAAAGCAAGGTTGGCTACAGACTCTGGTTTGCATAAGTTAGGCTTCAAACGCTGGGTGGCGGAAGCCTCATCAAAATGTAGCAACTTGGGGACGCTCTGTCTCTGGATGAATTTGAATGCTTCGCAGGGATTCTGGCACATCGAGAAGTCGGATAAGTGCAGTTCAACGGAGCTGGCAGGTAACGTTGCGCCACAGAGAGCAAAGTTCAGCGGGTTCCAAATGCCGAGTGGACAACGTCCTCTCCGTTCTGCTAGTGTAAATGCTACCGCAAGCGCAGTTTAACTGGTAAACAGATGAGGCGGTGACACTAGAGTGATGGCTGTCTAAATTTGATTCCTGTAGTAGCATTTTGGTTATGTGGAGCAACACCAGATCCTCATCATCATCAACAGCAGTACATCAGCCATTTGAACTGATGCTTCGCTGCCATACAACCAAGAGAACCTATGAAATAAAGAATAAGAAGAGGGAGAGAAATGGGACTTACCTGAAAACCTTAATGCCCTAAGCAAACATTCAGGGTCAAGGCGCCTACAACGACATACCGTCACAAACAGCTGGCTATCGTGCAAAAATAAGGCGGCATCGGCGAGACAGCTTCCTTGCGGCTTTCACTGCCACGCATCATAATCAGCCAATACCCTGCAGATAACTCAGCATCAAACACACTTTAAACAGACAATCCGATTAGGAGACGGCAGCAGACGCGCCACTGGTGTCGGTTGCGAGTCATGTCTTGTAAAGTCTCGAGCCAAGCACAAGATGAGTCACGTGGACTCCAACGTGGAAGGCGAGAAGGACCGATGGCACCCAGTTTGGTCGTCAGTGACTTCATTTCCCGATGCCAAGTCAACTTCTGTCCACCTCGAGCCTTGCGCCATACTACACCTAGTAGACTAAGTAAAGCCCTCCTAGGTAAGCGGTGACTAAGCATACGTAGCACCTGCCCGAGCCAACGCAACTTATTCAGTGCTATCTGTTGTTCTAGGGAGGTAGCATGATTATCACCACCTAGTAGTCGCCTACGCACATCATCGTTGCGGACACGTTGGTTCCATCCGACACTAGCAATGCTTCGCAAACAACGATGATCAAAGACTTGAAGGCGCCTCAGATATTCAGACCGAAGGGGCCAAATTTCACTACCATACAGCAGAACGGCCCTCACTGTGGCGTTGTATACACGGCCTTTCAGCCGGAGGGAAACTCCGTTCTGTCGCCAAAGATGACGCAGGTACAAGAAGGCAGCTCTGGCCTTTACATTGCGTGAGCTCACGTCAGTTTCCATGCGCCCATCATTGCTGATGCAGCTGCCAAGATAAGTGCATTGATCAACCACCTCGAGTTCCTTGTTAGCAAGAGTCAAGGGGTCATCAAGTGGCTGGTGGTCCTGCAGCAACACTTTGCACTTTGAAGGTGCGAAGTGCATACCAAATAATGGAACCACTCTGGACAGGTGATTCAGGGTTGATTGTGCCGCCTCAACATTGTCGAAAAGTAAGACGATATCGTCCGCATAATCTAACCTTTCATCAGGCAGCATTTCAATGCCTACATCGTTGGATTCCGCAAGGGAACACTCCATGATAGAATCCACGACGAAATTGAACAAAAACGGGGAAATCGGACAACAATCGGACGAACGCAACTTGTATTCGAAAAGCTATCTGATAGGACACCACAGACTCTGACGCGGCCTGTAGTGTTCGAGTATAGAGCACGAAGTTTGTTCACCTATTTTGTGGGAACACCATTTCGCGGAATTATTTCGAACAGAATCGATCGATCGACTGAATCGAACGCACTCTTGAAATCGAGGAACACAGCTATTGTCGGTCTGCGGTATGCGTGGCACTGCTCTAGCACCCGCCGCAAAGCAAATATATGGTCTATACAGCCACGTCCTGGGCGAAAACCGGCCTGCTCTTCTCTAATCCGAGATTCCCGTTCCGCAGTGAGGCGACGAACGATAATCGAGGCCAGTAATTTTGTCACAACTGGCGTTAGGCTAATACCCCTGTGGTTAGAACAGTCTGTGCGACTGTCCTTCTTGGAAATTGCCACTATAATCGATTCGCTCCAATTAGCCGGCACACTCTCTTCGTTCCAGATACGTTCGAATGGGGAGGTCAGTGCCCTGCAGAGAACCTCACCTCCATCCTTAAATAGTGCCGGTGGGAGGGAATCCGGGCCAGCGGCACGAAAACCATTGAGGGCTGTAATCGCGTTTCGGACCCCGGCCTCAGACGGAGGCTCTAATCTAACCGTCCATGAGACGTGCTGCATCACCTGAGTAGGAAGAGGTCCAGGAGCAGGAGGCCAGCTGAACTGATCTTCAATGTGTTCAGCCAAACGAGCCATACGGCGCTGCTTATGGTGTATCAGCGCACCCGCGCTGTCTCTTACTGTCTCACTGACGCCTGGTTTCCTAGGACCAATGATGCGGAGCAGCTGGAAAAGCTTGTGGTACTTGCCTACTGTACCTGCATCCTCCAATTCTTGAGCCTGACTGGTCCACCAGGCTTCCTTTTCAGCACGTAGGCTCCGCTTTAGTTCACGCCTAATTGCCCGTCTGGTCACGTTGTGTTCAGAACCAGCCGGGAGGTGTCTTCTAGCTTCCAACAGTTTCACGGACCTCTCGGATATCCAGTGACTGGTGCGGTGACGACTGATTGTGACACAAACAGACGCTCCTGCGTCTTGCATAGCGGCCGAGATCCTATTCCACTGAAGCTCAGTGTCATTAGGCTATGCAGTGCTTCTTGATAGGTTTGCCTGACCGAGGGGTGGGACAATTTCTCCGTTGCCAAGCGGGGGACACGCTTTGTGCGCCTTCCGGTAAAGTTCATGGAGAAACGACAGCGCACCAAGGCATGATCAGAGTCAACACAGGTACTCCAGGACGAGCGACAATTCAGAATGGAACCGCGCCACCTGTAACTTATGGCTATGTGGTCAATTTGGGTCCATCGCTGGCCAGCTAATGGTGGACGCCAAGTGGCACTTCGGCGCCCACTGTGTCTAGAAGCAGTGCTACTAAGAAACAACTGGTGCTCCGCCCACAGTTGTAGCAGACGCTCACCGTTGTCAGTCCGTTTGGAGTTAAGTCCATACTTACCACCCAGCTGAGCTTCTGAAGTGCTCAGACACCCTACTTATGTGTTCATATCCCCTGCAAGTACTATAATATCTGAACTAGTAGCACTGCGAAGTAGGGCATTCAGTTCCTGATAGAATGTGTGCTTGACTGCATTAGAACTGCAGTCGGTTGGAGCATAAACTTAAATCACAAACAAACAGCGTTTTGTTTTACTTCGCAAATTCACCATAGCTGATGTCGTCAAACGGGCTGCACATAAATAGCTGTTTACCGGAATCCAATCAACCAACGATGACTCACACTGGGAGCTGAGAATGATACCTGCACCAGCTTGACCCGTGAGTGCTGCATCAGTGTCTCCGGATGCGTGCAACCAATAACGAGATGATAAGCCGGGTGCAGTCAATTCAATAACCCCGTTAGGGTCATTAATCCTAGTTTCGGACACACAACACACATCAACACCCAGTGTGTCCAAGGTGCGTGCGAGTGCAGCCTGCTGACCTGTTTGTCTTAGAGTGCGAACGTTGAATATCGCCATGGAAACGGGACAGCGTGGCCTTATAAGGGACCTTTGTCAATAGTCGTCCGATAGGTGCTGTGGGATGGTGGCTGCAGATGGTACTACTCCAGTAGCACTTCGGTTGCTGGCAATTAAGCTGGGAATTATAGAAGGAAGGTTAGTAACGGGGGCCGGGATGTGGGTAAGAGAAAAAGGTGGAAAAGAAAGAAAGGAGGTGCCAGCAGTAGCATCTTTTCGCTTATCCGCCCTGCTGTATGCAGCAGATAAGGCGACCCGTGATAATCTGCGCGACGGCTGATGCAGAATGAAGTTTATGTTTGAAGAAAATGTCGTGTTTGTATGTGGGCTGGGATACTGCCAGGGCGCCCAGACCTAGACAGGAGGACGATTAGGGTCCTCATCCAAAGTCTTTGGATCAAAAGCTTGTCCGCAAGGCAGCGAGGTGGCAGTGATTTAGTTTTACAGAAATCGACGCCATCCCATTTCAAACCCCCAACCTGGAGGACCAGGAGACTGAGTTTGTCTGGCCTCTCACCATTGACCAACCTGGTAGGAGTAGCTCTCAAGATGCTCGAGGCATCACCCAGTATATCTCAATGGGTCAATGAGGTACGCAAACCGTCGCACCACGTTAAGGTCCAGTCAGCTGCATGGTAATAACTCATCATGGCATGACATATGCAATAGCAGAATCATCCGTCCTTTCCTTCCCTTTGTAAGGCAGTGCAATGAATACTTCTTCTTTAAAGCTGTAGCTCGCTTTTCGTGCGGCCTGCTTTTTTCCCACACCTTGCAATGACCTTGTCAGTGTGCCCATTTTCATGCATGGCTGATCCGATACCTTGTAGTTCTTCCTCAATCCTTTCCTCTGCACAGATACGGCGGGCTTGAACAATAGATACACTAACCAGGGTGCGATTGTAACTCATGTGGCAGTAGCTGTTCAAGTTTATAGAATTGCACCGTCCAGTTCGTTTTGTGATAAGTAGATTTCAGGAGCGACCCGTCTGATCTCTCCATAGCTGCATCCAAGAAATGGAACTTTCCTAATTTATCGCTTTCCATGGTGAACTCGATAGAAGAATGAAATTACTTAAACGTCTTGAGCCTGCGTTCCATTTGCTGGGTTTGGTCAACAACCACAAATGTGTCATATATATATATATATATATATATATATATATATATATATATATATATATATGGTTGGCGGCATCCGGTTTCGGATTCGCCTGTCACTGTGGCAAGCCACAGGACGCCTGCGCCTACAGAGGGACCATGAGTGGCTTGCGCTGCACCACCCACAGCTCCAACCACATACCCCATATCCAGTGTAAACCCGAAGGAATAAGACCGGGAGGCATGCGGATGGGAACCACGTTTCATCAACGGAGCCGGCCCACACTCCTTCACAAGCAAACACAAGCACACTGTATTTGGGAATCAAGCGCACACAAGGCGGTGGCTGGACCGTAGTCCGCTCCACACTGACTGCATGGAACCACTCTTTGATCCTAACACGGCCACAAGGACCGTGCACCCTGTCCCCTCCAGCAACGACCAACTGTCTCCTGGAGCCAGTATGGACGAGGTAGTGGGTAATAGACAGGTAGGCACCTTGTCAACATGCACATCAAGCGCATCCACACCGGGGATTTCAAACAACAGCCAAACACTTGAGAGAGAGAGAAAGAAAAAGAAAAAGAAAAAAAAAAAGAAAAAGAGAAAAACTCGATTAGTGCATAATGAAACGGTGATATAAACCTTAATTAAATAGCATATGTAATAAGTTGTTTACAAACAAATCCTAGCTAAGTGCACGAGGTCAGGAAATATAGTTCACGGAATGCCACGAACACAAATATGCTACGGAAATCGCATACAATTGGCTTAGGCGAGGTGTGCAAGTTAATGGAATAGAGTACAGGGAGATATTTATATGAGAAAGAAAAGCACTAAGGCACAAAATGTAAACCCACCACCTGAAATAAAGAGACTTAGCATGCAAGCACGCGGTTAGTAAATCGAATTCAGCGTGCCTACAAACGCTGCGCCGGCCCGCCGTAATTCTCTGCAGGACCCGTCGTCGCTTCTGTAGTGGCCCCAAAGGACCTAGCTCATGGCCCACTAGACATTTATATGAGAAAGAAAGGCATTAGGACAGAACCGAAAACCCACCACCTGATATAAAGAGACTTAGCATGCAAACATGCGGTTAGTAAATCGAATTCAGCGTGCCTACAAACGCTGCGCCGGTTCTGCCTACGTTCATTGCTGGACCCGTCGGCGCTTCGGCAGTGGTCCCGAGTGACCTCTCTCATGGCTCACTAGGCCTGCCTGACTAAGGCACTCGCGACCGCATGTTCTACAGCACAATGCGCTCGATGTCGATGGAGTACAATTCAATGGTGCTTGCCGCTTCCGCAACTGCCGCTTCTTCTCTGCATGCATGAGGGCTTTCTCCCGAACTTCAACAACCGCCGACGTGATTGGATCGCGCCATGCACCACGATCAACCGCCTTCGATTCCCATGATCTGCAATCAAGATTAGAACGTATGAGGCTCACTTTAATCATGTCCTGGTAACGTAACTTTGGTTTCCCCACGTGCCGCTTCCCAATACTCAGCTGACCGTATAAAAGTTGTTTCGGTATCCGCGTCGAATCCATACGGCTCACATGACCGAGCCATCTCAAGTGTCGCAGTAAAAGGATGCACTCCACTGCATGCATCCCACTTCGGCGCAAAACTTCCGTGTCGGCAACTCTGGCGCCCCAACCGATGCGCAAAATTCGTCGCAGACACTGCTGATGGAACCGCTCGAGATATCGCACATCCCGACGGTACATCGTCCACGTATTACTGCCGTATGGAAAAACGGACAGTACCATGGATTTGTACACCATCAGCTTCGTGCCAATGCTAAGCTGATGGTTGTTCCACACTCGGTACTCTAGCTTCCCGAATGCCGCTGCTGCCTTCGACACGCGAATACGCAACTCAACGTGTAGCTGTTGATCAGTCGATATCACACTCCCAAGGTAGCTGAAGCGGGAGGTGGTTTCCAATACTTCAGCACCAATGCTGCTTTGCGGCAATATTGAAGACTGCACCTCCGGTGAAGGCTGAAAGAGACAGACAGTTTTGCTCGTGTTGATGGTGAGCCCGAATTTGGCCGCTGTCGTAGCCAGCGCACTAGTCATGTGCTGCAACTCATCCGTGCTGTGTGAAAACAACACACAGTCGTCAGCAAACAGCAACATACGGATAGTTGTCTCACAGACTAGAGTTCTCGCACCGAAACGACGGATGTTCAGCAACCCACCATCAATACGGTGCTCCACACAAACACAGTAAGCACAAGCCTCGTCAAATGCACAAGGCATCAATGTATGAAGCTAAATTTTTAACGGAGCAGGAGCTAAGGCACAGCATTACTTCACACCAGAGACCACTGCATAGTCATCCGAGGTCTCTCTACCAAGTTGAACACACGCCCGCATTCCACTATGCAAAAATTCAAGTAAACTTCCACACTTACGTGGGCATCCGCTTTTACCAAACACCAGCCACAATGCCTCGGGGTCCACCATATCAATTGCCTTGGTGAAATAAATGAAAAGCGAGTACAATGGCGGGTGTACTTCTCTACACTTCTCCTGCATCTGTCGAGCAGTATACATCATATATGTAGTGATGCAACCCGAACGGAATCCGCACTGATCTTCTTCATAGTTAGGTAACACAACCTGATTTACGAGGCGGTTGAGCAGGATTCGGGCAATCACCTTGCCCACACAACTCAGTAAGTTGATGCCACGATAATTCGTACAACATTGCTTTCTCCCTTTGCCCTTGTACAGTGGTTGCGCAAGGGCATCATTCAGCTCAAGAGGCACCGCCTCGTCAATCCCCATGCGTTGCACCAAGTGGTACAGTGCAGTCACCAACGCGGGTCCGCCGTGTTGCAACACTTCAGGCGGGATCCCGTCGGCACCGGCACACTTGGTGTTTCCCAGCCGCGCAAGGGCTCACTGCGTCTCACCCAGTGTCGCCGCGTCTGCAACAGTCGCCATCACATCTTGCTGTTTCAGGCCATTTATATTATTTCAGTCAATATCTGAACGGTTGTTCAAGAGACAGTCAAAGTTTATTTGCCAGATCTGCATTATGTCTGCAGTCTGCATACAGGAAGTGCCTGAACTATCACAGATCAGCATCCTCAGCTGCTCCGACCTCAGTCCATACAGTGCCTTTAAGGAGTCGAAGAAGTCCTTGTGTTGTCGGTGTTGGGCGTAGCATTTCTTCTGCTTCGACTTCTGCGTCCACCATGTATGTTTCATGCGACGGAGCTCTCGGGTCAACCGTCATCAAAGATTGCAAAACTGACTCTTCTTATTCAAGGCACCGGGGTCTGCGACATGTGCAGCAAATGCTGCATTCTTCTCTGACACCAATGCGCCAATCGTCGCATTGTTCTCATCAAAGCAATCAGGCCGCTTGCAGTTCGCGCACGATGATTTCCTCGGCAGCAGCTGTCACCTGGTCGCGAATGGGGTGCCACAAGTCGCCCACTGTGTTTCTTCACTCCACATCACACAGGCGTGCAGCCATCGCCTTCTCCAGCTCAATACGTTTCGCCACAGTACCGAGGGAGAGAATGTTAAATTTACGCACATTCACGGCGGTAGTGCAATACATCGATTTTCGAAAATATATGTACAGTTTGGTTCTCACCAAGTTGTGATCAGTGCCACACTCAGCTCCACGCAGTGCATGTGTCATGCGCACTTCACGCATATCACGCTGACGTACGATGACATCATCGAGCAAGTGAGCATGTACACTCCGTGGGTGCGTCCAAGTTTCTATATCACTCGCACTCAGTACAAACTTAGTGTTCGTGATCGTCAGGCCGTTAGTGACACACAGTGAGAGCAGCCTGTCACCGTTCGCCTTCGCTGTACCCATGCCATGCGGTTCGATAACATCTGTCCCCACCGACGCATCACGTCCAACGCGCGCGTTGTAAGCACCCAGCAGAAATAGTCGGTCGCTACTCGACACAGACTGTGTCACGGTGGATTGCTGAGTGTAGTATTGATCACGTGGGGCATAAAGATAATATATGGTCGGACCTTACGTGCTTATAAAGTGGCAAACTTACCTCTTCCATTCGTAGGCGAACAGTCATCAGTCGCGAGCTGATGCCTGTTAGTTCACCCATGAACTGGCCATGGAGGTGAGCGGATATTGCCAATCCGGCCCCGTGTTCAGTTGGTGCTGAGGTTCCATTGTCCACCCAGTGTAACGTGTAGCCAGCATCTGCTTTATTCAACTTACCTTACACAGGAAGCCGAGTCACACTGAGCGCAGCAATATCGATTTCTTATCCAGCCAGTTTCATCACGACCAGTGCAGTGTGCTGATGGGTGCGTTCACTCGAGTTCCGGTCCACTAGTGTGGGCACGTTCCAGCACCCAATGCTGAGTGCTTTGCGCATAGGCATACCATTGCACTGGCAGGCAAGCTCATGTGAGGTAGCAGTTGTGCTTAGGAGATTTGCTTAAGGGACTCCACGGAAGCCTTTGGCTCAATAGCCTGACCCACAAGGCATGTGGATGGGAGCCACGGTTCATTAACGGAATCGACTCAAACTATATCAAAAATCAGAAGAGAAGCATTCCGGCCTAATTGGGAAATCATGCACACCAGAAATACACATGGCGGTGGCTGGACCATAGCCTGTTTCACACAAGATGGAACCACTTTTTGAGCTTAGCACCCTCTCGAGGACGATGCATCCCGTCTCCTCTGGCAACGATCAACTGTCTTATAGAGCCAGTATGGACGAGATGGTGGGTAAGAGAGAGATAGGTAACTTGTCAACATGCACATCAGGCACAGCCACACCGGGGCGCTCAAACAACATCTACTTCTGAAATGCAAGGATGTTTATCAGGCGAGCAAACGTACCACATACGCCGCCTTTTTGGCTTGTATTAGTAAATCGAATAGGAGCGTTCGCATCTTGCTTTTATTCCGAGTGCAATAGTGCCTTCTCCTGCACCTGGGCAACCGCCTTTTTGACCAGTATACGCAATTCGCATTGATCAAATTTGCCTTGGATTCGCAACACCTGAGAGCAAAATTAGTTTGACATTAACTTACCTTCTTTATGTGCTGGTAATGTTGTTTTCGGTTTATCCTCGTGCTTCATTGTTGCACTAAGTTGGCCGTACCAAAGCGATATGAGTATCTTCGTCGAATTTATTCGCTTTACATATATTCGTGGATTAGCGTCATCGGTGTCCAGTGGCAGTTCCATTGCAACATATGCACCTGCGCTTGTCCAGACTTAAACATGATTTTCCACAAACTGGATAGACATATTGGACCACATGCACAATAGTACTAACACCGTGAATGAGTATCGCTTGAAAGTCAGGCTAATAGCCAATTGCACAGGCATGAGAATAAGTATCCAAGACGGACTGTTAACGTTTTCTTTAACATTTAGGCGTGACATCCTCAAATCTTGCGCATTTATATTTGAACGAAACCGATACCGGTATAGGGAAGCATGACCGTGACCTGGGTGTATTGGTGCAGGAAGACCTCGGGTGTTATAAACCAGCTGAGAAGGCGACGAAAATCAGCAATCAACACTTTGGCCTTCTTTGCAGAGGTTTCGGTCGGTTTGAACCCTCAGTCTTTCTCCAAATGCTTACCGCCTACGTGCGACCTCACGTGAAATATGCTATTCGGGTGTGGCAATCGTGGCAGAAACGGGATCTGGTAGCTCTCGAGACTTCGCAACGAAAGCAAACCAATAACTTCAGGAGCCTCTTTCATCTGCCTTATTAGCTTAGAATGAAATCTCTAAGAACGTACAGTAGTCGATATCGGCTTTTGCGGGGGGATCTCATAACGTTTCACTAGATTCTGAAGAACTCGAACTACATCTGCCGTCCGCTGCAGGAATTGAACCACAACACTATACTAAGAGGTCACCCTCTGAAACTGACAATTCAGTATAGCAGGCTTGAATGTCGTAAACATTTCTTTGCCCACCGCGTGTGCCAGGCTTGGAATACCCTCCTAATTATGTCGTCCCTGCTCCCAATCAGGCGATATTTAAAAAACGTGTCGACGATGCATTGTCACACTTACATTTCATTTTATGACTTGTTAGCCATGGGCTACAAAACGCAACCAAACGCTTTCGTGCCAAACGCCTAACCAATGGATTTATGGATTTATACGTTTGATATGCGAACATCTCCGCTATTCCACATACGTCCATGGTGAGTCCACCGCAACGCTTTTCACTTTATCATGCAATTGATTTTCGTAATAATTTCCATCCCACGGGACTTATTAAGCAATGCCTTTTTGCCCGTAATAAACCATTGTTCCTGTTGTAGCAAGAAAGCCGTAGGAAACGCAAAAAATATA
>CALYDF020007711.1:0-12285 GCA_944474145.2 Dicrocoelium dendriticum | reverse complement strand
ACACACAGACTGTGAGTGGACAGTAATCCGCATGAGTCAGTGAACTGACTATGTGCTAGACCCGCTGCCTTTTGGGTGCACATTTAATCGAAGGTTTTGGCTGAGGACCCGAGCCAAGTATGGGCGCCCTGCCAGTATCCTATTCCATCTTCGGAGCTTAGGAAGTGGCCGATGGCCCTCTTCCCGTAAAACCTAGCCATGGGAGACAAGAGGTCTACGGGTTATAAGCTCACAGCTTGATTTGCGTAGAGCACGAGCGTCACGCATTATCTCTGACGGTGGGAGGGCACCTCCGGATGCTCAATGGTTTGCTACTACCCGCCTCAAGCCAGACAGACCCTGGTCAAATTGGTACAAACCCGCCAAAACCCACCTGCGTCTGGCCGTGGTCGCAGGTGCGTATCCTACTACGGTCGCAAAACATATATGAATCGTTCCAGTACCTCAAAGGCTGCGTGTGACGACCGTCAAGCAGATCCCAATCTGTCTCTTCAATCACATTCCCGAGCTGGATCTGCTCCCCACTGCCTTATGGGTCAGCCTATTGAGCCAAAGGCTCCGTGTGGAGTCCCTCAAGCAAACCTCCGAAGCACAACCACCACCTCGCGTACGACTGCCCACCAATGCAATCGTATTCCTGCGCGCAAAGCACTCAGCATCGGGTGCTGGAACGTGCGCACACCACTGGACCGTAACTCGAGTGAGGGCCCGAGCGACGCACTGCACTGGTCGCGATGGAACTGGCGCCCTATAACATCGATATTGCGGCGCTCAGTGAAACTCGGCTCGCTGAGCAAGATAAGTTATATGAAGCAGGTGCTGGCTACACATTCTACTGGATGGGCAACACCGCCTCAGCACCACGTGATCATTGGGTCGGATTTGCAAAACTCGATCGCCTCCATGGCCAGCTCGTGGGTGAACCAACGGGCATCAGCACGCGACTGATGACTGTTCGCTTACGACTCGGAAGAGGTAAGTTTTCCACCTTTATAAGCACGTACGGTCCGACCATGTGCTATCCTGATGACACGCGTGACTAATTTTACACTGAGTTATCCTCCGTGATACGGTCTGTGCCGTGAAGCGACCGACTATTTCTGCTGGGTTATTTCAACGCGCGCGTTGGGCGCGATGCATCGGTGTGGACAGATGCTATCGGTTTGCATGGCATTGGTTCAGCGAATACGAACGGTGACAGGCTGCTCTCACTGTGTGCCACTCACGGCCTGACGATCACGAACACTCGGTTTGCACTGAGTGCGAGTGATAGCAATTTGAACGCACTCACGCAGTGTTTACGCTCACCTGTTCGACTATGTCATCGTACGTCAGCGTGATATGCGTGAAGTGCGCATGACACGTGTACTGCGTGGAGCTGAGGGGGGTACTGATCATTAATTGGTGCAGACTAAAATGTACATATACTTTCGTAAATCTATGTATTGCACTCCCGCCGTGAATCGGCGTAAAGTTAACATTCTCTTCCTCGGTACTGTGGAGAAAGTTATTGAGCTGGAGAACGCGATGGCTGCACGCTTGTGTGATGTAGACTGCATAGCCACGGTGGGCGACCTGTGGCACCACATTCGCGACCAGGTGACAGCTTCTGTCGAGGAGACCATTGGGCGCGCAAACTGTAAGCGACCTGATTGGTTTAATGACAACAATGCGACGATTGGTGCATTGGTGTCCGAGAAGAATGCAGCATTTGCTGCACATGTGGAAGACCCCAGTGACTTGTGGATGATTGTCAGTTTTGCAAACTTTGACGGCGACTGACCCGAGAGCTCCGTCGCATAGAAATGCATGGTTGACAGAGAAGGCGAAACAGTTGGAGTGCTACGCCAAACGCCGCCAGCACAAGGAATTCTTTGACTCCTTGAAGGCGGTGTATGGACCGTGATTGGAGCCGCTGAGGACACTGATCGATGGTAGTTCAGGTGCTACCTGCACCCAGACTGCAGACATAATGCAGATCTGGCGAAAACACTTTGACTGTCTCTTGAACAAGCGTTCAGAGATCGGCCGGCCTAGATTTAACGGCCTCAAGCAGCACAATATGAAGACGAGTCTGGCGGACACGCCGACATTAGATGTGACGCAGAGAGCATTTGCTCAGCTGCGAAACGGCAAATATGCAGGGGCCGACGGGATCTCGCCTGAAGTATTGAAATATGGCGAACCCCGCGTTGGTGACTGCGCCGCACCACTTGGTGCAACGCGTATGGATTGAGGAGGAGGTGCCTTCTGAACTGAAGGATGCCGTTGTGCTACCACTGCACAAGGGTAAAGGTAGCAACCAATGTTGCACGAATTATCGTGGCATCAACTTGCTGAGTTGTGTGGGCAAGGTGATTGCCCGAATCCTGCTCAACTGCCTCGTCAGTCGCGTTGTGGAACCTAACGTGACGGAAGAGCAGCGTGGATTCCGTTCGGGTCGCAGCACTATAGATATGGTTTTTGCTGCCCGTCGTTTGCAGGAGAAGTGCAGAGAACGACAACAGCCTTTGTACTGGCTTTTTGTTAATTTCATCAAGGCATTTGATACGGTGAACCGCGAGGGATTGTGGCTGGCGTTGGGTAAGTTTGGTTGCCCGCGTAAGTTTGTAAGTTTAATTGAATGTCTGCACAGTGGTACGCGAGCGAGGGTGCAGCTGAGTGGTGAGTCCTCGGATGACTTTGCAGTTGTCTCTGGTGTGAAGCAAGGCTGTGTCATAGCTCTTGCCCTGTTTAATATGTATATTCGTGCAATGATGTCCTGTACTTTTGATGCGGCTTGTGCTTACGGTGTTCGTGTGGGGCACCGTATTGATGGTGGGTTGCTGAACATCCGTCGTTTCGGTGTGAGAACTCTAGTCTGAGACAATTACCCGTATTTTGATGTTTGCTGACGACTGTGCGTTGTTTGCACTCAGCGCGGGTGAGTTGCAGCACATGACTAGTGCTCTGGCTTCGACAGCGGCAAAATTCGGACTCATTATCAACACAAGCAAAACTGTCTGTCTCTTTCAGCCTTCACTTGAGGTGCAGTGTTCAATATTGCCGCTAATCAGCATTGGTGCTGAAATATTGGTAACCACCTCCCGCTTCTGCTACTTTGGGAGCGTGTTGTCGACTGACCAGCAGCTACACAGTGAGCTGCATATCCGCGTGTGGAATGCAGCGGCGACATTCGGGTAGCTTGAGTACCGAGTGTGGAGCAACCATTAGCTTACCATTGGCACGAAGCTGATGGTGTACAAAGGCATGGTGCTGTCCTTTCTTCTATACGGCAGTGAAACGTGGACGATGTACCGACGGGATGTGCGATGTCTCGAGCGGTTCCATCAGCAGTGCATGCGACGGATTCTGCGCATCGGGTGGGGCGACAGAGTTGCGGACGCAGAAGTGTTGCGTCGAAGTGGAATGTATGCAGTGGACTGCTTACTTTTGCTGAGACACCTGAGGTGGATCGGTCATGTGTGGCGTATGGATTCGACGCGGATACCGAAACAACTTCTATACGGTCAGCTGAGTATTGGGAATCGGCGTGTGTGTAAAGCAAAGTTACGTTACCAGGACATGATCAAAGTGAGCCTCTCACCTTGTAACCTTGATTGCAGGTCATGGGAATCGAAGGCGGTTGATCGGCGGGCCTGGCGCGGTCTGATCACGAAGGGAGTTGCTGATGTGTGGGAAAAAGACCTCATATATGCAGCGAAGAAGCGGTAAGCACCGATGGATTGTACTGCATTGACATCGAGTGCATAGTGCTGTAGGACATGCGGTCGCGAGTGTCTGAGTCAGGCAGGCCTAGTGAGACATGAGCGAGGCCACTCGGGACCACCACCGAAGTGACGACGGGTCTCGCAGAGAACGTAGGCAGAACCGGCGTAGCGTTTGTAGGTACGCTGCATTCAATTTACAAACCGCGTTCTTGCATGCTAAGTCTCTTTATTTCCCGGTGGTGCGTTTGCAATTTTGTCTCAACGCTTTCCTTTCTCATATTAATCTCCATCCGTACTATCTTCTATAAACTTGCATAGGTGGCTATAGCTAACTGTAGTTAATTTCGATAACACTTGCGCGTTTGTGGCATTTTCTTAATATATGTTTTCTGACCTCTTGAAATTATCGCGCATTTCTTCGTAATCAGCGTTTTTATACGCTTATTTGGTGAAGAATTATGCCGCCGTATCTGTATGCATTATTCGCTTTATTTTCTTTCATTTTGTCCTTTCGAGTGGTTGCTGTTGCTTGATATCCCCGGTGTGGCTGCGCTTGATGCGCATGTATAGTAGGTGCCTACCTGTCTCTTACCCATTACCTCGTCTATACTGGCTCTAGGAGAAAGTTGGTCGTTACTGGAAGGGAAGGGGTTCACGTTCCTTGTGGCCGTTTTAGGGATCAAAGAGTGGTTCCATGCACTCAGTGTGGAGCGAACTGCGGTCCAGCCGCTGCATTGTGTGCACTTGATTCCCCAAATACAGCGTGCTTGTGTTTGTCTGTGAAGGACTATGGGCCGGCTCCATTGATGAATCGTGGCTCCCATCCACGTGCCTCCCGGCCTTATTCCTTCGTGTTTACACTGGATATGGGGTATGTGGTTGGAGCTGTGGGTGATGCAGCACAAGCGACCCATGATCCCTCTGTAGGCGCAGGCGTCCTGTGGCTGGTCACACTGACAGGCAAGTCCAAAATCGGATGCCGCCATTCATATTTTGAGGGTTTACAGCCTGAGTGGGAAGGTGGGACACAACTCTGACGTTCTTTGTCGCCCTGCCTTGTTCACTATCTAGCGCGGTGTGGTGGCGCTTCCGCCAGGGTTACCACGCTTGAACAGCATAATCAGTATGCGGCCTCACCTAATCGCCCAGCACTTTCGGAAAGACTGAGGCGTCGAAATTTCCGAATGCTCTATAAGGATGAGCGAAGTGGTAGTTTGCTTTCTTTGATGCCTTTTCAGTCTCACTCAAACTACCGAGGTCATCTTGTACAAGCACGCCAAGATCGCACTCATGAGAAACCAGCTTTAGTATTTGTGATCCTAGGCGGTAGTTATAACTACTCTGATGTTGTATGCTAAAAATTTGTACTTGGTGGCGTTGAAATGCAGCATGTGCTCGATGGACCATGTGTGCGCTTCGTCCAGGTCATCTTGGAAGGCTGTGTGGTTCTCCATTGTAGCAATAGCACTCCATGTCTTTAGATCATCGGCAAAGCTACACAAAAAATAGCAGGCAGTCTGAAGATATCACGCTCGCGAAATCGTGTATGAAGAGCAGGAACAACCGGAGCCCGAGTACCGAGCCCTGAGGTATGCCGCAATGAATATCGACTGGTTCCAATAGGGGGCTGTGAACCTTCACATTCAGGTGACGATGAACGAGAAGGTCGTCTATCCAACCTAGAACTGGATCTCCGATTCAATTTTTCTGGAGTTTGTGCAGTAGAATGCGATGGTCTAGACGGACGAATGCCTTTGAAAAATCCAGTTAGGCCGAATCAACTTCTACACCAGCATCCACAGACTCCGTCCAGCATGCAGGAGCGTTCAACTGGTACAGGACCGATTTTTGCTGAATCCGTGATGGTCCGGAACGAGAATTTTATTGTTCTCCAGGTCCCCCATTAAAGTCTCAGCTACAATGGACTCCAAAACTTTGGAGATCACTGGAAGTAGTGTTACCGGGTGATAATTTGCTGATTTAGCACGGCTACCGCTTTTGTAGATTGGAGTGACGATCCCGTGCTTCTACATCGTGGGGACCTTCATCTCCTTATGATCTGCCTGAAATAGCGTTTCGATCGGTTCTGCTTAACCCCTGGAGGCAACCTTCAATGCATTTTGGTGAATGCCGTCCACATCCGGAAAGCTGAACTCGCGCAAGGACATCAGCCTCTTCAGTACAGCTGTGAAGGTAAACAATATGTGATTAAAAATCGATGCAAGCGAACATATGTTTTCAATAATTCATCTTCAGTCTTTTACAATTACATGTGGAAAAACAAAGTGTTTGACACAACGTAAAGATTGATAGGACAAATTCGCTTCACAGTCATTGATAAAGCAAAATCACTATCCATTAGGTTACAAGTGCAGCGTGCACTCCATTTGTGGTTAATTCCCGACGGCGACATGATCTGCGTAGGCAGGATGTAAATTGATTGCACGCTTTGGAAGGTACAGCCAAATTATTGTCCAAGTACTTTTGCCACCTCTTGTGCCGTTTGTGCTAACCCGCATGCTGTGTGCAGAGCAGGAATTCCACGACTTACATTGCGTACTTTGTTTACTTGTCTGTATAGAAGTTTGGGATTAGAGCAGTTCAAGACTGGCTTGGTCCTTCGCATAACTCATCCAAAAGGGGTTTAAATTGGCTGACGCTTGGATCTAGTGCTCTATGCTCCACTAGTGTCCAGGAGTTTAACACTGCCCTTAGTGGATTTTGTATCGAACTACCATGGTTTTCTTATTGAATTCATCTGTGACAATTCAGTTATGTAGCTAGCAGCTCAAGTCCGCGTGCCTGTTTTGTATTTTCATTGTCTTACTTTTACAGGTCTGTGAATTTCAACATTTTTCTTGCATTCTATTTATCGGTTACTTTTCGTTACAAAAGCAGACCACATAATAGACCTAAGTGTGTCTATAGCCCTTGAGTTTATGGCTCTAGTGTTGACAGTGTGTGAAGGAAGAGTATCAATTGACCCACAGACAATCACTGAGTTATTAATTCTTCGTTTTCTGACTTATCATTGCCTGTGAGACACAGCGCATGATGTGTTAAGTCAACTGATACTCAGCGACGGCAACGCAAGTTGACGAAGATTTGGCACAATTTGATCTTATGTGCAACAATAATAGTTATCGGTTACCGCTGGTGGTTTGTGAAGTAAAGTGGTTTAAGTGTTTGGATTTACAGTTTCTACACCAAACAGAGTCGCCGTTCCTGCATGGTTTGTGTTCGTCTTGCGAAGCTTCAGTGAAAGGTGCTAGGGTACTGCCAGCACTCTGCTTAATGACCAGATTGCAGATTTTCACTGTACTGTTAACCACAATCACTGCTGCATATTTTTGCTATTAAGGACCACACAATTGAACCAAACTAGGTTGCATTTCCTGGGGCATTGTTATGCTTCATCACAACGGCTTCCATACATATTTGTTACTTTTAATACCAGAAAATACGGATCACAGGGCCTGCAGAGACTAGCAGGATTATCATGTCATAACACCCTGTATCTGACTTACATTTGAAGGCACAAGGTCGGGAGGCATGCGGATGAACAGCACATTATCGTAAGCACGTACATCCTCGAACACCTAAGAGCAGGAGATTTCGATGTGATTTGTAAATTAATCGCTGCATACGCTCCCAGACAGACGATCTTCAATACTTCCGGAATACACAAGCCAACTGTTTCGTCCTAGCAGACCTCGTCAATACTTCGCGCCCCATACCTAGTAGAAACAGGACTCATGACGTCTCGGTACCGACAGCTTACACCATTACAATGAACAATGATTTATCACGGGATGAAAGCAAGTGCTTGACGGCTACCATAGGATGGTTGGGGTGAATGCGATGAAATCCAAATATATGTGAGTCATCCACCGAGCCTATACCGAAATGAACGCGTTCAGAAATAACGTCGGTGTAAAATAAAAGAACTCGAGTGTAAGCATGCAGAAATACACGGCATGCAGTGATCGTTGATATAAGGCGTCAGCAAAGAAATACCTCGTCTGCTTGATACACAACTATTGTAGAAAGGCATGATCGGCGCAATTAACAATAGCGCAATTTAGGTAACGAAGTGCTGGGAGCTAAGAGCAACATCTACTGGTTTTCTGAAAACATCCAAGGTAAAAATGCATACAAATGAGTCTGGGAATGCGTTCCAGGATGGGCAATCACCAAGGGAAAAGTAACTACGTAGACACTCTAGAAGACTATATTGTAACTTCGATTTTAAGCATTTACCCCTGAGCTACGTGTTGTGGCTAAGTTTCATCAACTGGCCCCATACGTGGTTGGGGTCACTAAATCTTTGGTACCCTAATATGAGATCTCTGCGCAGCCTTCAGTAGCGTCCGCTGAAAATTCCCAGCAACTTCAGCATTCGGTGGTAAGAGTGATGGAGCAGGCCCTTGACATGCTTTGGTACTCTTCATTGTGGTGCGTCTAATACCTCTAGATCGCGCTTCAACCAGGGTAGCCAAGGTTGCATAGAGTATTCAACGTGCGGGCGAACGTAGAAATTGTACATGATTGGGAAGATTGATGAGTCAAATCTTCCGAATGCCCTTCGCAGCATGCCGACGTACTGGTTGCTTCTTTTCGCAGCTACCTCAGCCTGTTGTGAACAGTTGAGGTCACTCCGTATAAGCACACCAAGGTCACCTTCCTAGGTGCTGGTCTACAATCCGTGTACCTCAAGTAAATACCTATAGTCATGTCTATGGCATAAGTGCACAAAGCGACATTTGTCCACGTTGAATAGGCGGGCGTTTCGAACTGACCAGCTCGACACTGGGTTAAGCTAGCACTGGAGCCGTTCATGGTCGTTCGGTTCTCTGGTCCTTCGCCACATCTGAATTTCATACGCCAAAAATAGGAAATCGGATGCAACTGATCTCGCTAAATCATTAATGAACAAGAAGAATAGATGAGGTCTAAACACCGAGCCTTGTGGTACACCACACACCACATCGATTGCATCGGACAAAGATGCCCGCACTCTCCTCCAACCGTCGATCGTGTAGAAAATTGCTAATCCAACTCAGAATTGGGTCGCCAATGCCCTAGTTCCGAAGCTTCTAAAGGAGCATTCGATGGTCGAAACGATCAAACGTTTTTGAAAAGTAAAGGTAGATGACATCGACTCTTGCTCCATCATCAACGGCTTCAGTCCAGCTATTACGTGCAATTAACAGGCTAGCATTACATGAACGCTTTTAACGGAAGCCATGTTGCTCTGGGGCTATTAAGTTTTGGCTTTCCAGATACAGCATCAGTGCATCCGCGCTGAAACCTCGAATAGTACAGAAAGTATCATTATTGGACGGTAGTTGGTAGCATCAGTGCGATTATTTCCTTTATGTATTGGAGTGATGACCCCTCGCTTCCACACTGGTGGAATGTAGTTCTGCTCTAGATACCGCGGCCAGTGGTTCTGCTAGATCACTAGTTACTGCCTGCAGAGCCTTCGGTCGGTTGTTGTCGACTCCAGGAGAACTGTAAATACGCTAACAAATTCTTCGACACAGCTTCCGCAGTGAGGGTGCTGTTGTACAAATCCGACGGTGGAGTAATAGAAACGAGGAGAATATGTGGGCTTGGTATGGGCTTGAATGTTTGGGAGTAAAGAAGCCCTAGGACATCGGCTGTTGCTCTTGCTGACAGCGTACATCCATAAGCTGTGAACAGTGTTGGAATCCCCCGCTTCACCTTTCGAAGGCCGTTAACTTGCCTGTACAGAAGTTTTCGATTTGTACAGAATCGCTTCAGCAACTCCTGCTGGTGCGTGACCTAGTCCTTGCAGACCAATTTCATAGAAAAATTGCAATGCGTCACGTATGCGGTACAGGTTTCGGCATTCGGGCAGTCCTTGTGAGCTCGTCATGCCAAATCCCTCAGGGACATACATTTACGTGTTCTGCTCCTCAGAAATGACTTATAGTCGTTTTTACGTTGGAAGGATTTCTGTTCAGATGCGTGCGCTACCAGTGTGCAAAACCTTGTGAACGTTTCCCAGGCAACGTCTGGGGGGCATCGGGTTAAGAAATTGCAAGAGGTATCCTTAACCGTCGTAGATAACACGTTATAATGCGTGGCAGTATCCACTTTATCATCTTCCTTTTCAGGATATTCCGCATAGCATATCAAGTCAAATAATAGCGTTAGATGGTCACTTCGACCCAGTGGCGTGCTTGTAACTATCCTCTCAACCAGGAGTTCTTCGTTAGTGAGCGTAAGTTTCAGTATCGACAGCTTGCTAGCAGTTCGAAATCTGGTGGGATAGGTTACATGTTTGTATACAGGGTGGCTAGCAATTAGCTCTTTCAAGCAGGCTTTAAACTGCGTACCATCTTTTACTGGCGTTTCTATGTCGTGACCAGTAAAGCCTCCAGCGATAAGAATGTGGGTGTAGGACTTGTTTGAAACAAACTGAAAGAGAGGGGTTCCGTTTTGTTCATTTCCAACGTAGAGTTTGGTTGGCGGTAAGTCTCGGCTAGTGTACATGTGTTCCTCTTCCGCAACCTTAGGCGGCACAAAAACGAATTAGTAGCGCGGATTTCCGGATGATGGATAACTTCACATCGGAGCTATGGATTATAATAATCACACCACAACTCCTTCCAGTTCTATCGTTCTGGAGCAGCGAAATACCGGCTAAATTGATCTCAGAATCGGTTGTCTCACGGTTTAACCAGGTCTATTTAATCGTGACGAGGTCCCGCTACGGTGAGTCGTAGAGTTCTTTAAGTTCAGCCAACTTACTTAGTAGGCCTTGGGCGTCCGTATACATACAATATAGTGTTTGCTTTGTAGAAATATTCGGTGGATGTCAAATTTGTGTTTGTTTTTATGCCGACCGTTAGGTGGCCGACCTGTAATCGTTTTTTTGCTTTGTGAATTTCAGTCAAGTTGCATGGCATCGTTGAGCGTTCCTGTGAAGAGCTTTTGCTCGTGCTGCCCTCTGTCTTTTTGTGTGCCTTGGGTGCTGTTGTGTCAGTCTCTCCGCAGGACTGTGCAAATAAAGAATTTGTAGCGTTTGCAAGTTCCATCCAATTGCTTACGACTCGTGGCCGTACGCCTACCGCCTTCAGACGGATCTCGGTTGGCAACTTGGCTCGAAACTTTGACCAGTTATCCCATAGAACTTGATTCATTCCCTCGGAGCGTAATACTAGTTTCATTAATCTTGGACCGCATCCCTTGTAGTTAGATGATGATGGAACTCTTATCAAGGATTTGACAATAACCTTGTCCAGAGGGTACTATGCGGATGTAGCACAACTGCTCTCTTTCATGTGTTTGCGCATCGTTATCAGGAGAATCCAGAAGCTCGGGAACACCATGAACAAATATGGTTTTGCTGCTATCGCTATTAAGAAACGCCGCTTTGGTTATCTGATTCCTTTTGGCGATCTTTCCAAGGGAAATCAGGTAATATGCGTACTCTGCTCAGTGAGTTGTGAAGACGAACTGCTGAGAGCAGGACAGCCTCTGTCTCATCCGCTGAATTCATTGTTATTCGAAGAATTCGTGGTTCACCATAATGCGCTGAGGTTGGGTGACGCGGTAGGCGTCTCAGCATAGTAGACTCAACGCGAATACCAATTTTATCACAGATGGAACTCCACTGGTTGCGATCGTCTATCAGATTTGGACTCGGTAGCATTGATGCACACGAGAGTTAACGCAGCATGGTTTTGTCCAGCGAATGTCGGCTTTACACTTGTTACTGATACTTTGGGCTGTTTAGAAGACACCACTGGAGTTTACGGTGGAAGTGGCGTTGCCCCATGTTTGCTCGGTACAGAAGATGGACCTACGTGTGTCGCTCGCGGTGTGTTTGTCGATACCATCGATGCGTACGTTACCTGCTTATTATATCCCCCGGATTGCCTCCGGCCCTGAACTGTCCGTGTCATTGATGAGTCTCCAGGTAAAGAGTCCATAATGGAGGCTCGTCCGAGGATTTAGTGACAGGGGCGTTGCAGTGCGGTTTGAGCGTCCAGCTCTCTTCTTCGTCTTAGTGTCGGAGCTTAGTTGACTGGTTGAGGTATTCAAGTCATCATATTTACCTCCAAGGGAGCGATTTTAGTATTTACAAATTGCGCATGAACAAAGAAGTATTGCAAGAACAAAGATAAACAGTTGTCAACTGGAATGACTTGACATGTTGGACAAAACCAAAATGTAACCGCAACTTTATCTACTTCACCTCTTGAACGGATTTGTCTATACATTGCGAACAGTACAAGCTAATGCAGCTAGAACAGGTTACCCCGATCTTGAGGACATTACCGCAGTTCTGGGAGGAACGACGCACCATTGGAATGCTGCTTATTCAGTTATCGTTTGCAGCAAGGTCTATCCGAGCGGTTTTGTGGTACTGGGACTCACGTTTGATGACTGTTCTGTGAGCCAGGCGTGTGCCGGACAAAATATGTCAAAACGCGCACACGCGTGGAGAATTGTTCAACCCGCACCAAGGTCAGTCAGCTGAGACCGATGTATTTCTCACCACCTCTAACGGCCGCGCGCAGACTGCAAGGTTCAGCCATCA
>CALYDF020007710.1:0-12285 GCA_944474145.2 Dicrocoelium dendriticum | reverse complement strand
GGTGGTTTGGAGGTTTGCTTGAGGACTCCGCCCGGAGCCTTTGGCTCAATAGCCTGACCCACAAGGCAGTGGAGAGCAGATCCAGCTCGGGAATGTGATTGCAGATACAGATTTGGATCTGTTTGACGGCCGTCACACGCAGCCTTTGAGGTTCTGGAACAGTTATCATATGTTTTGCGACCGTAATTGGATACGCACCTGTGACCACGGCCAGACGCAGGTGGCTTTTTGGCGGGTTTGCACCAATTTGACCAGGGGCTGCCTGGCTTGAGGCTGGCAGTAGCAAACCATTGAACACCCGGAGGTGTCCTCCCACCGTCAGAGACAATGCGTGGCACTCGTGCTCTACGCCAATCGAGCATTGAGAATATAACCCGTAACCTGTTGTCTCCCATGGCTAGGTTTTACAGGAAGTGGGCCATCGACCACTTCCTAACCTCCGGAGAGGATGGACTAGGATACTGCCAGGGCGCCCAATCCTGACAGGAGAACGACTCGGGTCCTCGGCCAAAGCCTTCGATTAAATGAACATCCGAAAGGCAGCGGGTCTAGCACATGGTCAGTTAGCTGACTCATGCGGCTTGGTGTCCTGGATCTTAGCAGGGAGAAGGGCGAAACCTAACTCCCACCCAGCGGTCGCCACGTGGAGGCGCCCAGGACATGAGACTATGGCGCAGCAGTAGCAGCAGTGGGTAGACCATCTGTCAGGATCTAACCACCACCAGCCTCAGCGCATCATAGGCTCTCCCGCCTATACATAAATATATATACTTCCATATACACATACGTCGCATATAAACGCAGAGGCTTGCAAATTTCTATACGTATATAGGTATACTTGTGTAAACACCACATATACCTTGCAGAATCACGCATACAATCACCCCAGTTAATACACAGTTAACATCTTTATCTGGCAATATGAACACGTTCCACATTACTCATACTTGCCTAAAACTTCGCAACAAACTCAACCTAAGAACGAAGCGTTCCCACAATTACGTATTCCCTTTCACTGTAACCAATAATTAATCACAATCACCTAGTCATCATTTCCGAGTACCCGATAACAGACAATGCATTACGGTTACATAATATATGTGTTATCCTGCATTCCTAATATTAACTTTGAATATCTCATTCCATATTTCCCCAACTATGCACATAGTGATGCCCTCGTCATCCCAGTTATTCAGTTCGCATCTCTTACCATTTACCAATTGACATGCACTTGCAGGTTACCTTCAAGACATCCAAAGTAAGTTTCACACCTATTATTTACGTATTTACAATCATTAGGAATAAACTAGGTACATGTCTGGCCTTAGAATGTCGCATTTCATGTCCTACGTGAACATTGTTAGTGCATTTAAAATTCCGTGCAGCTTTCTCAACCTTATATATGCTCCATTGTAAAAAGTGATTGCCGTTTACAGTAGACGGTTAGTTGCAGTTTCAATACATGCAACATTTTAAAGCGTTACTTTATCCGAAATAACGGCATATTTGTTGAACGCAATTTCCGCACATTCCCATCTGTTGATTTTGCGCCAACATCTCGGCCTTTCTTATTTCACTAACTTTTCCTCAGTATAATGTTTACGCATCCTAGCCCATGTAAGGCTACTGAACGATTCATATTATTTTATGCTAATTATCCATAGTACTATGAAGGCAAATTCTTCACGCCGCAAAACGGAAGTACCAATTGGCACCAAGAAAATTCAAATTTAACTGCGTTAGTGCAATCAAACGGTCCCGCTACAGTATCTGCGTGCATCGAATCTGGAGCGTGCGTTTGCTAAAGCTTCTAGCACACTAAAACACAGCTTTGTAGGTAAGGCAGGCTGGAATGACAGAGCCTAGAGCGCAATTGCGGCACTCCAGTCCAACCAACCAACAAACCTCGCCACCATTAAAGTAGCTTGCTAGGTCTACTACTACTACTACTACTACTACTACTACCACTGGGCAGCCGGTGACGAAACAAAGCAAATGTAGCCCGCAGAAATTACTGGCGTCGGTATTTTCGACTAAAATAAAACTGCGTAATTGCCTTTCCATAAAAGGGGAAGTGCAGCATATTTGTTAGTTTGACGTTTCTAATGAGCTCAAATCAACAACGGTGTTTTAACCCGTTAGTTCCAATTACAAACGTGAAGGCCGTTAAATTTCCGCTCAGGGCACAACTTACCTCCCGTTTATTTTTCAACTTTCAGGTAAGCTGTTCCCTTTTTCCTGTTTTTATGCATCAAAATGTGACTAATGTCGTCTAGCAACGTTGCATCCAATTGTGCACTTCAAACTTCAAATTCAGGCGCGATTATTCGCACAGGAGCAGACCATTTAGCCAGGAGTCTATAAGGTGTCCCGTTACATAAATAACCAGATTGTTCTCGAATGTATCGAGGCACACCAAATCAGACATGGCCTAAATGTACAAACAGTTATGTTTCGTAACAGACACTTGGCTATATATATAATGGGCAGTGGCCGAAACTTGCACAGGCTGCCGAATTAGAAGTAGTCATGAGGAAAAATCGTTGTCAGTATGGGACGAAAAGTTGACATCATATGTGATAGTAAAATGTAAATGCTCTATAAATACACTGCAGACGGTGGATGCAGACAGTGTGTAGTTGCTGCTTGTATGTGTCTAGGAAGTATTGAATTAGAAAGCCAGCTAAACTTGTGAGTGCGCAGTTGTGACGAGTGGCTTTTTTCAGTAGCGAGCAACCCCCGCCACGTCACAGCGTTGTTACACAGAGGTTATTGGGAATTTATAAAAGAGCGCTTGCCAGACAAAAGCCTTCCATATCCTGGAACACTGCTCTTAATCCTCTTGAACACCAATATACAACTGGCCCAGCGTTCAGCTGGCCGGTTTTACACACGATTATTCGCAATCGAATAACTTACAATTGCTTCTGTTGGCTGAACATATAGCTTGCTCAGTCACGCCGTAGTCGTTGAGGCCGGTCGCGAATGGGCGAATCACGAAGAGGCGGATGGCTAAAGGTGCAAATGAGCATACATTTCAAGATACCTAGAGTCTGACTTCTTCTGGCTTTCCATACGTTATTGCAAGGTGAAGTTAATTTCCAGCATTCCACATTACGCCTCGGGCGTGGTGGTGAGTGCATATGAATTGTGTTCATGTATATCTACGGACCAAATAAGTTCTGGTTGGCTAGTTCGTCCCGCCACAGGCGAAACCGCAGTTCCTATGTCCAATACCGGAACCCCAAGGATTTCCTAACCTTAGAGAAAAGCGAAAGAGTGTAAAAGAGGAGAGATGACCACAAACAACCGGCCTAGAACTAAGCATTCTGGCAGTCCTATGTTATGACCTTTAGACTTGAGACAAACGGATGTAGACGGTGCAACAATTACTAGGTTGAAGGTGTCTTTTCTCAAGCAGCAAAGTGCGATGGCTGCATGGGTATATTGCTGTCATTTACATGCAGAACAAGGGTATTGTACCCGAAACTAAGCTTCGAAGTAGCATTTTACTATGATGCAACTTGTGGGGGAAAGATTGAAAAGAGGGTAGAACATGGCCCAATTGCAACGCACATCCGCGAAACCGAAATGTACGTACGGTATGTGGATGACACCTTCGTACTTTGCAAATCCAAAAAGCATGCGGAACAGTTGCTGAAAGCTTTCAATGACGCATAAAAGAATCTCCATTGCACTTATGAACACGAACTCGGAAACCGGTTACCTTTCTTGGATGTAGAAGTTATCCGTAAATCAGACGGATCATGCAGCAGCAAGGTACACAGAAAGCTCACGTAGACTGAGCAGTACACTAACTTCCACAGCGCAGTACCACTACAACACAAGCGGAGTTTAATCAGATCTCTCGCCTTTAGGGCGCGCAGTATTTGTACACCGGATACCGTCAACAAAGAACTACAGAGAGTCAACTTCGCCCTCAAGGAAAATGGATATCCGGCTAAATTTATCATGAAAAATTTGAAGGAAAGTAATACTAAGCCACCTAGGAGCATTGCTCCTAAGAAAGAGCTTGTCATACATATACCCTTTAAGGGCGATTCTGAAGCTGATATGTTATCCAGACGCCTGAAAGATGCTGTCGCGAAAACTTATTTCGCTGCCCGCCTGAGAATCATTTTTCACAATAAGCCGTTGCTTACAAAACCCTTGAAGGATAGACTACCGCCGTTGACCCGTTCAATGATCATTTATCAGCACTCGTGCTCCTGTGGTGCACGATACGTGGGTCGCACGAGGAGACGTCTATCTCAGAGCGTTCGTGAACACATTCCGGCATGGTTTTACAGAGGCCAAATGAGGTCTTCAGACAGCTCTATTAAGTCGCACCTCCTTAAATGTGGCCATGCAGCTTCAGAGAATGACTTCAAAGTCATTTACTCATTACCTTAACACTTCTTCCAAGGATTCCGCAAACAGCTCTTATCCATTGCCTAGGCTATGTAAATTCACCATCTAAAGCCGTAATTAAGTGTCCAAAAACGTTTTATACGGCCGCTACTACTACCTTGGCCAACGGACACCGTTACTTAGTTATTTGGCTGTCATCTTACCTACTCAATTACACTGTACTAATGCGACTTGTGTACACATGTTTATTTAGTTTACTTGGTCTACCATCTCTCTCTCTGTCTCAAGTTATCGATTTTGGTCATTCAAATAGTCAACAAGTCAATCCCGGCCCCAGTTGACGTTTTCTCCACAATCACTGTTATGTAAACGTTTGGGTCTGATAAGAGTTCCGGAAAAGCATTCTTTACCCTGAACTGATTTCTGATATTGAATCATATTAATGAATTGGGAATCTTTACTTTGCTGAAGATCAGCATTGCCCGTGCTTCATTGAATAGGGAATGAACCTCAGGTAGTCAGCCTAATTTGCCGGCGAGCGTAGTATATGTCATTACACATAGTTTGCAACGGGGAGTCAAAGGAGATCAATCGATGGTAACCCAGAGGAGATAAATAAATAGGTGTATTACTGGACTGGCTAGCGGCTGAACCCTTAAATGTTCAGAGCAATCTCTACATTCCTCCTATGCTCTTGCATGAAAGTAGGCAAAATACGATTATATGTTTCTAGTTAGCAATTACAAAGGCATTGGCATTGTTTGGTCTAAAGCTGTTTGGGTTGCAGGCGACCACCTTACAATTTTCTGGTTCCTTCGGGCGATCTTGAGCTTCTTGTTCTTCTGTGGTGAAATCTTCGCAGACCTGTGTTTGTGCCGGTTCTCTTTGGAACAGGATTAAATTCAGCATGACTTCCCTTTAAATTTTGGACTTTTTTGGCCAGCTCAGTCGCCACAATTATTGGTGCGCACATGAAAAAACGAGGGTGGCGGAATCTTAAGGGAAAAGAAAAGATAAGAAATATTTTAGAGGAATGCCTATAAAAATAAAAAGGATTTCTTGAGAAACATACTAAGGTGGCGTGCTTCATTAGCAGAACACAAATTAACAAAAATATAGTCTATCCTTTCTTGCGCTGATATCGCTTTCAGGCGCAAAATTTCAATCTGAGTAAATCTCAGAAAGAGGAAAACCTTTTCTACTGATAGAATACCGCGTATACTAGCCCGAGAGTAGGCTGTTAGGACAGGTTTTAACCGTTGCATAGTTGAATATAAAGACAAGGCAATAGGTGCAGTAGTTTACGAGTTACTCGCAATTGAATAGTAGTCTACGAATAAGGCCATTATGCTTTTTTGCTAAAAATGGCTTTCTGCTTTAAAAGCAAATAGCAGAAAAAGGAGAAGCAAATGTAAAAACCAGCGAAGCGGTATACGTTCTAAACAGGCATAGCTATCTAGAAATGCCCAAACTAGCCCGTAATACCTTGCAACAACCAGGGACTTCGTAGGTGACCGAAAAGTACCCTTTGCATGCACACAGAACAAATATCCGCAAATAAACCATAATTCTGCGTGAAAACGCTAAAAATCCAGTAAGGAATATTATGTCTGCATGGGAATTAAGGGGCGCTTATAATTAATTCACGGTTAGAGGGCCTCAGCATACCATTTTCAGTGGATACTGAACTACATAAACCATTAGTAAAATAGAGTATAGTAATTTTTAAGCCTTCAGGTAGTGTTGAAGTTTATATCAAGGCCACATGAGCCAAGTTTACCCGAGTAAGAATGGAGAGCTTTCGGATCAGTTGACGCAAGCGCGGAGTGGACTTGTTCATTGTGTCATATAAAGTGCAATACAAAGTGCTATATAAAGATGAGATGCGACAGTGGGTAGGAGAGGTGTACCGAGGAACTTCTAGGGGAATACTGTGGTAGTAGCTTTACCTCATATAGTAGGCACTGTAGTCATAAGTTGAAACCGGTGATACCAAATGCTGCGTCTATTATGCAACGATGGTATGTGAGCCATAAAAGGCAGTGGATACTATAAGTATTCCTATAAGGGGACAAATCCAATCAGGTACGGGGGAAGAAGAGTTGCAGGTTATCTAGAATGTGTCGTTGTAGCCAGCTAGTCCCGGATACAAAAAGCGTAAGCGACGTTGCAGCGGGTAAGGGCTAACTGAACTCCTAAAGTAGAGAGGCTGTGTGATGACCGGTAATTAAATAATTGCTCGCCAGATGAGAGCTAATGATGGCATTGGCGTAATGACAGCGCACAAGCGATATACAAGAAAACAATAATATTACTACGAACGCCAGAACATTTGAGTTCTTGATGGCTCTAAAAAGAGGCACCAGTATCAAACCTGGGCAGCCAGCTATTGTTGTCTTTTCCTGCACTAGCAGTACCTGCTGTGCCAGTACGTGTAGCGCCGCGTGCAATGCACACGCTGCTAGTCAACGAACAAACTTGTACTGCTTGTTCGTTCTTACTGTCTTGTTTGGGAATCACATGCTGATGATTTATTTCTCGCGGTACCAGTTGTCAATTTGTTGAGATTTTTCCAATATTTGCCGGCTATTGCAAGCAGCGGGACGGTAGTTTTCACAAGCATACTTCGCTCTTGAAACCAGACCTCACCTTTTAGTTGACATCATTGCAACGGGGCAAGCCACATTTGTTATCGGTTATGGTGCGATAAACGATAAACCGTGGCTTTAGGGCTGAAAAATTTGATCAATCCTCCTATCACTTACTTTAAAATATCATTAATTCTGAAAGCAAGTGGTTTATTAAGAAGTAATTCAGTAAGCATGCCACCAGCATTGACATCCTCAATGCTCGCAGCGGAGCACGGGGCTCGGTGTCATGTCGTTTCAAGTTGATCACTTTTATTGAATTTACGTTGAAGCAGACGTTTTAGCCTATGCAGCAGAAGAATGTCGAGCACACTAGCTATGTATTTAGTTATTGTATGCACGGCCTCAGCTTCGTTTTTCCCCCACACCACCTGGCCCATGTATCGAGGTGGCACGGCAATGCGCTTACCATTTCAGCTTTAGGTCTAGACCTTCTGAACATGTTCACTCTATGCTTGAGTCCCATCTTTCCGCCGCTTTACCATTAAAGGACCTTTGAATCATTCCCGTCGCGAATTATTTGTGTTCTTATCTAATTATTCTGCGCTCCCTATCGAATTAGGCTGGCTACCTGCTGTTCATTCAGCACACAATCGCCGGCCGTCTTCTAACTCTCTGTTCCCTCTTCCCAAGCAACAATAGCAACATAGTTAACTGATACTTCGTGGATTGCCTACCGGTACATCACTCTGTTCGCTACGTAGATAGTAACAATCTATCCATACATATATAGCTGTTTGTTGCCCATGCAAAAGACACCCTCAGCATAATCAGCGTTGCATGTTTTACACCAGTTTGTCTCCACTCTAAATGTTATAACATAGGGCTTTAACAATGTTTGATAATGCGTCCGTTCTTCGAGGTCTTCTCACGGTAGTTCCAATTTCCTTTTTCTTCAAAGTCCGGAACTTCTTGCGAACCTGAGATTAGACTGCGGAACAGCTTGTTTGCCTGCGACGGACGGAAGGATCAAGCAGGATCTATATGGAGCATAGCTATCAACCAAGGGAGTTCAACTGCATTCATCACTACGACCGTTGTCCAACGTAGACATCTGGACACGATGTCTTCACACTCCCGGAATGGATACATAATCTGAAAAGTCCATGCGAAGGAAACGTTGAAAGTTTTGCTCACTTAGGCACTGTATAAGACTACCCTGCATGACTTCCATCCTCAACCAGCCTCAGCGCCTATGTCGGCGCCGATTAATCTAGCTGATTAGCCAATAAAAGAAATTGGATTGCAGTAGACTGCGAATAAGCGAGTGTGAACTCAGTCGGCTAGCTGCTTTGCCAAATGTACCTTACTGTTCCACAGGATTTTTGGCAGTGTGCAAGGGCGTGGTGAGTTTGTAGCGCATGTACATGTCTTTCTCCCCAATTGTACTTTCCTATTCTCATTTCCATTATTATTGTATAGTTTTGTTTTAACTGACCAACAACCGATACAACAATTTGTCGGGTTTCGATTCGCCTTCTGCTTTCGGCTCCGCGTGTTGTGCCGTTTGTCGTCGTCTGTCTGCTGGCCTCGTCCATCGATCATCGGATCTAACGCGTCGGTTTATTGTGCCGACTAAGTTCCCTCTTCCGACCAGATTGTGCGACTAACTGACAGCCTAGCGAAGATCGTGCTTTATTTAAGGTCAGCTACAGCGTTCTTATTTATAGACAGTTCTTATATGTAGTTAAGCCCTTTCCATTTGGCCTTTTCCACTACATATTTGGTGACCCATTTTCGTTTTTTTGAACGCTCAGAACTCCTTTTTTGTGTGACTTGACTATGTCGAACCACGGTCCCCGCACTGATATTTCTGAAAAGTTTTTTGGTTTTTCCTTCCTTGCCTTTGATTCAGCTTGTCCTCACGCGTGGTTTCTACAATTGGAAGCTCTTTTTCGCATACGCAGTATTACTTCTCAGTCCTTAATGTTTGCCCATGTCACTGCCCAGCTTCCTACCCACATCGCAATTGACCTTATGGACTTGCTCGATCCGATTCCGGCTGACGCACCTTAAGATAAACTCAAAGCCGCCGTATTAAAGCGCACCACAGCCTCCGACGAAGCTAGACTTCGACAATTACTCTCCGGTCTTGAACTAGGCCATCGCACGCCGTCACAACTTCTTAGGCACATGCGTACGTTGATCGGTTCCTCGGAGGTTGATGACCCGATTTTGCGACAGCTCTGTACGAAACGTCTTTCATCGAACACCGCAGCACTTCTCGTCGCCTTCGCAGATGAATTGTCTTTGGACAAGCTGGCCGAAACAGCAGACAAAGTTCATGAGTACTTTCATAAACCCGCAGCATGTCACGCACTTGAGTAGACCACTAACGCTGATCTTAAGACCGACCCGATTGAAACCATTTCTGAGAGGTTACCGAAGCTGGAGCTCGCCATCTCAAGCATTAATCGCTACCGTGGTAGAAGCCCTAGACGCTCCTCTCGAAGTAAACGTACTTCCGCAAGGGGTTCGATACGTCATTTCTGTTGGTACCATCACCGTTTTGGCGATAATGCAAGGAATTGTCGACCTGGTTGTAACCACCCAAAGTCATTCCACAAACCGCAGCAGGGAAACCTCCACGCCAGCCAGTGATGGCGACGGCTGCGTCTGGCTAATCTTACAGTCGCCTACTTTACTTCTACGATTCCTCAACCAATTTGAACTTCTTGGTTGACACCGCTGCCTAGGTCAGCGTTATTTCTCGTCCTGCAGAAAAACGCAACCTATTTCCAACCGGACCGACTTTGCAGGCGGCGAACAATACCAAGATCCATACATACGGTCAGAAAAGGTTGACTCTTAACCTTGGTCTTCGTCAAAGTTTACCCTTTGTTTTACTCGTTGCTGACGTCCAACGCCCCATCCTTGGTGTTGATTTCCTTACAAAGTTTGGCTTGATCGTGGACCTGCGTAACCGTAAACTATGCGATATTTTGACATCCTAGTCCGTTTCGGGTAAAGTCACTTCGATCAGCTCGACCGGTCTTTGCTTGGCATTTCCCGCCGACGACGTGTTTACCAAACTATTACTGCAGTTTCCTACACTTTGTCAATCGTCTAATGACTTACCTGAACCTACGCACGAAGTTACGCACCACATCGTAACACATGGGCCGCCAGTAACCGCCAGACCTCTTCGACTACCTCCAGACAAGCTCGCTGCTGCCAAGGCAGAGTTCAAACATATGTTTCGTCTCGGTATTGTTCATCCTTCCTACAGCTCTTGGTCATCCCCGCTTCATATGGTTCCTAAAAAGTCCAGTGGCGACTGGAGACCTTGCGGAGATTACCGGGCACTAAACAACGCCACCGTCCCCGGTAGGTATCCGGTTCCGCACATCCATGATTTTTCAACTTGTTTACATGGAAGAACAGTTTTCTCTAAGATCGACTTGGTGCGTGCATACCACCAAATTCCGGTTGCTCTCGACGGTATTCTGAAGACCGCTATAACCACGCCATTTGGACTTTATGAATTCGTTCGCATGCCATTTTGTCTACGAAATGCCACTCAGACTTCCAAAGGTTTATCGATCAAGTCCTTAGAGGGCTTGATTTCGTCTACGCCTACATTGACGATATTCTTGTGGCCAGTTTCAATCATGATGAGCATCTGTCACATCTCCGCTCGAACTTCGAACGCTTTGCTCAGTACGGCGTTACGATCCATGTCAACAAATGTATTTTTGGCCAAAGTTCTGTTTACTTTTGGGCCACCGAATTGATTGCATTGGCATTAATCCACTCCCCGAGAAAGCACAAGCGATTGCAGACTACCCCATGCCTCAATCTTTCAAAAGTCTCAGTCGTTTTCCCTGCATGGTGAATTACTACAGCCGTTTCATACCAGATTGCTCTGGGCTACTCCAGCCATCGACCGATTTACTTAAGGGCAGATCACGAAAATTTGAGCCCACTCAGGAAGGTATCGAGGCATTCGACAAGATCAAGCACGCGTTGTCCAACGCTACCGCGCTCAGTCATTTGAAAACTGATGTTGACGTCACTCTGATCCTCAAGACTGATGCATCTCAGACCGCCGTTGGGGCTGTTCTCCAGCAGGTAATCAAAGTTCAACCTGAGCCGCTATCCTTC
This sequence comes from Dicrocoelium dendriticum, assembly GCA_944474145.2. Taxonomy (NCBI): domain Eukaryota; kingdom Metazoa; phylum Platyhelminthes; class Trematoda; order Plagiorchiida; family Dicrocoeliidae; genus Dicrocoelium; species Dicrocoelium dendriticum. Next base: position 1,162 of record CALYDF020007710.1, on the reverse strand, counting down.
TTCTCTCGTAAACCCCAGCCAGCACAGACGTGATACAGAACATTCGGTCGAGAACGTTTAGCTATCTATCTCGCTATCAAACATTTTCGGCACCCGCTTGAAGGTCGCACGTTTACCATTCCTACAGACCATAAACTACTTGCCTTTGCTTTCCGTGGTTCATCCGACCGTTTCTCCCCCAGAGAAATTCGTCATTTGGGTTACAGTTCACAATTTTCTACCGACATTTGTCATGTCGATGCTGCCACTGACGTTGTCGCCGATGCCATGTCACGTATATGTCTTCACGAGGTTTCACGACAGAAGATTAACTTAGAAGACATAGAAGCTCATCAGGAGGGAGATCCCGAGTTTGTGCAATTGAGATCAAATCCTTCGAACAAAATATCCCCGTTGCCAATCCTTAACTCAGACTCCAACGTGTACTGTGATATTTCTACTGGAAAGCTCCGGCCTTTTGTCCCTTAGCAGTACCGCCGATTCGTCTTTGAGCACCTGCATGGAATCTCACACCCGAGCATCCGAGCCACCGTCAAGCTACCTACTGATCGCTTCATTTGGCACAACATGCGCTCCGAGATCCAGCAGTGGGCTAAACATTGTATCACTTGCCAAACCAGTAAGATCCACCGTCACAAGATTACCGTCCCCGGCACGTTTGCTCTTTCCGACGCTCGTTTCAAACATGTTCAGCTTGAAATTGTTGGACCCTTGCCTCCATCCAACGGTTTTGTCTACTTATTGACATGTGTTGATCGGTATACGCGTTGTCCACTTGCCGTGCCCTTACGTGATGCTTCTACAGAAACGGGGGCGCGTAGGTTCATTGAGAATTAGATTTCCGTCTTTGGCACGCCAGCCACTATTACTACCGATAGCGGCTCCCAATTCAATTCGACCTTGTTTCGTAACATGAACCGCTTGCTCGGTGGTTCCCACCTACGGACAACCGCTTATCACCCAGCTGCTTATGGCATTGTTGAACGTTTCCATCGTCAACTTAAAGCTGCACTTACTGCTTCACAGTCGAAGTCACAATGGTCAGAACGTCTACCGATTAGCTTGCTTGGTATTCGTAACACCATTAAAGAACACATTGGCTGTTGGCCCGCTGAGTTTGTTTTCGTTACTACTCTCAGGCTACCTGGAGCAATGGTGCTAG
>CALYDF020007709.1:0-12345 GCA_944474145.2 Dicrocoelium dendriticum | reverse complement strand
AGCACTTTGTTTTGCCGAATGCAGCTAAATGGCCGAGGTGGTGAAACTTCGAAGAAGACGTGGGATGATTGTCTGTTAGCAGCTGTCTACAGGCCATCGAACTCCACCGCAGACCGGGATGACATTCTGTTAAACGCGCTTCGTTATGAAGTTTCTCAAAAGTACTCACATTGTCTAATCTTGGGCGTATTTAATGTACCCTCTATTGTCTCAGCGACTTCTAGTGGTTATTACTTCAAATCAAAGATTCTCGAGTTTATGGATCCAGCAGCTCTGTACAACCACGTGCACCGACCAACTAGACACCGCGGTTCAAATAAGCCATCGCTACTGGATTTAATTCTTACCAACGAAGAGTTGCTGATTGAGACAATTTCATACGACCCACCATCAGGCAACAGTGACCACTCAGTGTTAAATTTTTCCTGTGTGTTACGCCAATACTACTGAAATCAGACATGAAAACCGACGAACTATAACCAAATATTCCGTGCCTCACAGCCCAACGACAACCATCAACTGGGACCTCAATCTGCAGCGCACGGCAGACGACGCGTGGAACGAACTATAAGACAAAATTAGCTGTGTCACGCAAGCAGCCTCTAAAGTCATACCATTGCGAGTGCCGTGCCGGACCAACACCTGGATCCGAAGCAGAACGCGTAAATGGATTAGCACCAGAGACGAGATCTGGAGACAAAACGCGCAGAACAATTGCGACGCCACCTGGGAGAATTATAAAATAGTGAGGAATTATTGCACATCACTGATTAGAGCCGATAAGTACGAATGCAAAAAAACTTGGTACTTAAATTCCCGAACAATTTAAAACTGCTGTACAGGTACGTGAACAGCGAATGGAAAATTAAAACCGGAATACCCACCACTCAAGACGGATGGTGGCCTAACAACTACTGCTGTGGATGCTGCGAACGCATTACTTCTGCAGTTTGGCACAGTGACTGCAAACGCCATAGAACATTTGCCAAACCAGCATTCACCCAACGTGGTCGGCATATCAACTGGCACTTTTACCTCAGTAGCTGTCGCTAACAATTTACGGTCTCTAAGAGAAAATAGTGCTCCGGGAGTCGACAAGCTCAGACCCAAAGTTCTTAAAACTCTTGCTCCCACCATAGCAGCACACCTCGCAAGCATGTTCCAAAGTCCACTCAATTCCCAAACACTTCCGTCTGAGTGGAAAAGCGGGATAGTCGCTCCGATATGCAAAGGAGGTAAGCGATCGGATCCTGCCAACTACCGACTCATTACTCTCCTCCCTGTTTTATCAAAAGTAATGGATTCGTTAGTTGCAGATGAAATTACACGATAATTTGAGAGTCTGAAGCTAATTTCTCACCTCCAACACGGCTTTAGGCGCAAACGATCTTGCCTCACAAATCTGCTTCTTGCTCGGGATTCATGGACCAAAGCGCTTGATGAAGGATCCCCTGTGATGTGATTTACCTAGGACTTTCGAAGGCATTCGACAGAGTCAATCACTTAGCTCTGCTTCATAAGCTTCGTGCCTACGGTATCCATGGTTCCCTACTCACCTGGCTAGCAGCATACTTGCATGACAGAACGATCAATATCAGAGTCGCCGATGCCCTCTCGGAAACCCCCTGCATCTCCAGCGTTGTTCCTCAAGGATCCGTCCTTGGTCCCATCCTTTTTCTGGTCTACATTAACGACCTCCCGGATACTATTCAATCCTCGATGCGAATTTTTGCAGATGACGCAAAAATCTGGAGATTCATTCGCTCAACATCAGACTGTGCCCTCCTCCAGAATGATTTGGATCGAATCAACAAATGGGCAGATATAAACCACCTCCCCCTGAATCCTGCCAAGTGTCACCTACTGTCATTGCGCAGCAATCTTACCAACACGTACCTCTTGGGGCAGTACGTTTTACGGCGCGTGACCACAGAAAAAGACTTAGGTATCATTGTGCAAGAAAGTCTGGGGAATTCGCTCCAATGTTCGAAAGCAGCAAACGTGGCGAACATGAATCTGAGACTTTTGAGGCGAGCTTTTGGTGTTTTTGAACGACGGTTGGTACCCATGCTTGTCAACTCCTATATCCGTCCCCACGTCGAATATGCCGTCCAGGCTTGGTGCCCATGGTTAAAACGGGACATTCATCTCTTAGAGCAGCCCCAACGAAGAGCTACGAAGGCAACACGCGGATTATCTGGTCTCAATTATGAAGTGCGTCTCAGTTTAATCGGAATGTTTTCCTCCGAATACCGACGACTACGCGGAGATCTCATTCTCGCATACCGGATATTAACGGAAAGCGATCACCCGTGCAAATCGCTGCTCACCCTAGCCTCATATAAGCGATCGAGAGGTCATAACCTCAAGCTGATAATCCAACACTCCCGATTAGACTGTAGAAAATATTTTTACTCTCTTAGAATCTGTTCACAATGGAATGACTTGCCAACGCATGTGGTAAACGCTCCGAACATTACAGCCTTCAAACAATTGTTAGACATTCATCTGAGTGACAAACAACACATTGTGGTGTGATGTACTAGGTTTAGACTATTGGCATTTCAGTTCCATGTCGGAATCTAATGATTTTTATTTATTTTGCATTTACCATCCTATGGGTCTTGTAAAGCCAATGCTTTTTATCCCATCATACACTATTGAACTATTGACCTATTAAACTACGGAGGACACGGGCGGAGCCTCCTTGGATAGATCGTACCAGTAAATACCTGCTCAGGAAGTGCTCTAAGTGTTGCCGAACTTACCAAACGTTCCCTGACATAAACGAGTAAGTTCTTCGGATTTTGCGAAGCTCCAGCCGCCAGTTCCTTTCGTACAACACCTATTGCTAGTTTTGCGGTAACTATTGTAGGTGCTAGTTGATGGAGCTCACGGGTAGGGCCTCCAGCCATGTATAAGCGCTTTCTGGATACAGGTACTGTGTACCCTGTGGTATGTCTTATCCACGGAGCCATCCGCGGCTCGTGTCCGTCCTTTCTCCTCCTGCAAGCGGACGTAGTGAGCAGACGCCTATTTGAGTTAAGAGCTTAAATCTATCCCAGGCCGCTGCTTCTGACCGTAGCAACCACCGGGGGGGGGAAGGCCTGATATGTTAGCACGCCGTATGTTTGGAAATGGCTTAGGCCACTGCTCAGTTTTGTCGTTGACGCATAGTCAGAGTACACCTGTACCGCGATAAACACAACATGCCTCACTAGCACCTAAGGGAGAGCTGTTATTGATATCACCTACGCAGTCCAGTGCACGTGGCAAACACTAAGTGCGAAATACACAGTACTTGGGCATCCATGAACCTAGTGGGGAGGTACACGAACTGATGCAACGGCGCTTGTAGCGTAAGCTCGAGTAGCTTTGCACCGGAAGTACCTTCCTCCGAGTTGCAAGAAAGGGCTGCACAGCAAACTTCCGGTTGATTGAAATTCTCCGGTATCAAACACCTGTTTGCGGCTTGGGAGCGCATACAGTCCAGCACCTATTTGGACGCACTCCCAAGGCTTGTATACACAAGTACAATTGTAAGTTGAGCTGAGGAAGTGCTAATCACTACCGACAGAGCTTGGACAGTTTTATCTGCCGACTGAAACATGTAGGTACGTAAAAGGTCAAATTCACATCTAACGTAAAGCACAACGTCCCCGCCTTGTCGATGCCAGTGTTTAGTACTGTGGTACCGTGTTGCAACCATTAGCAACATGTAACAAAAGTTCTTTATTAAACCTAGCTCTCGCGCAGTGTAATGTATTGCATTATCAACCACCACTATGGGGGTCTTAACTGCCGATATATTTGTGAAGATGTTCTTAGCTTTCGTTCGGTCCCATCTGGAATACTGCCTACAGCCTTGCCCGCCCTGCCTTGTTCGGGACGAAATGGGCCTCGAGAGGGTTGAGAGTAGGTATCAAATCGGTCGAGGGGTTACGGGGGCAATCGTACACCGAGCGCCTACGTAGCTTGGTTAGTATTCAATGCACTACCGACGGCTTCGAGGAGACCTAATGCTTACCTACCGCATTTTAACAGGGAAGGTTGCACCGCCCTTCAGCTAGCTACTTAGCCCGGCTAGGTTGCCTTGTCTTCGCGGCCCTTCCATGAAGCTATACAAGCCGCCTTCTGACCGGATCAGGGCGGAAACGCGGTTATCGCGTACAGTTATCGAGCGCTGGAAATCGCTTCCAGAAAGTGTAATCAGGGAAACTACGGTTAAGGGTTTCGAGCGCTAGTTAGACGCTCTTGGGTGGCAGCACGAAACGTTTCCCTTCACCTGACCATTTCCATCTTCCAACTTTTAGTTCATATGCTGTCATTCGCTTCACTCTTTGATGTTATGCTTCATTTAAATGACTTTCATTCCACTTTATCCTCTATTTTCTTTCGACTACTTTCTTACTTCACGTGACCTACAAAGCGGGGACTGCTAGTGCAGGGACGGTGGGCAGTAATTGGTTGACCAGGGTGTGTTTCGGATGTTTGGTTTTAGATCTATCAGGACCTCCTAGCACGTTAACATTTCCTGACTCAACCATCCGCTCAAGATGGAACACTCAAGGGATTTCCCTACCGTTGCAGTTCATCTGAATCTGAATCTTACCTCCCGTACAGTATCCATTACCTTTACATTTACAGCTAGCTCCATGTATTCTGCTCAGGACGACAGATAATTTTCCAGCTGTTAGTGCCATTAATCCTTGAGTTTATTGAGATGTAGGGACCAAAAGAGAGGCCCCGTCAACCGGTTTAGCCATCTGTGCCCAAACAGCTGGTGTAACACTGTCATTAGTTAACATTTCGCTGTTACCTGTCACCCTTCATTACCCCACTATGTGCCATAATACGGCCACAGAAATTTCCAGAATATCGATCAGAATCTTCTCCATGCGAAAAGGATCCTACCGGTATGCTTCAATGAATCGACCATCATTTTGACTGTCAATAAGCTGCTCCCAGCCGACAGAGAAATACCAGCTTATTGCTTCGTTTTCCAATGAGGGAAAAATGAAATTGCGTGATTTTTATTAACCAGCTAGTGATTCATCCTCTTCATTTATTGAGGTCGCTCATTTTGATGCCACGATTACCAATAGCAACCATCATATTACGGCATTCAAACACCAATTTTCAGGTTAAGCAAACTAAACAGTGTACATCTCCGCGAAGTTCTAATCACGTCCATACAGCCAATCGGATAGCTTCGCCATCTTGAATTCTCATTGTTTGCTGTGCTACTGGTGGCCACCTGGTTCGGGTGTACCCCGAAACGTTTTCTCCTTACTACGGCTATGTTCAAGTTCAAGTTCAAGTTCAATTTGGACAGGAACGGTAGGAGGATTCCCATGTGTGTTCCTTCTTCAATGCGTCGTTGAACCAGGATGGAGTTCGCGGGAGCGGTTTGGAGCCGAGAGGAGCCAAATCAATACACACGAATCACATAACGGTCAACCAATCAATGCCCACGCGGCCTGCACTAGCAGTCCTCACTGTACCGGCCACGTGAATAGAATAAAGGTTAAGAGAAGGGAACCAACAAAAACAAAATAATGGTAATTGTAGTACAGGAGAGAACGTGTGGTTAAGACAATAATAGTAATAGATGTGAGGAGCCAAGGAAATAGATGTAAAAGTTAAGAACTAAAAGGAAAGGTCTGAAACTGTAACCCAAGGGCGTCGAGTCGATGTTCAAACTCCTTCACCGTTGGTGCTACCACTACTTCGCTGGGTAGTGCGTTCCATGAGTCGATGACCCTGCGTGACAACCGAACGTCAGCTCTAACGTGATCAGATCTAGGCTTATGCAACTTCAGAGGGTGACCACGAAGAGACGACATCTGAGCCGGCTGGAACAGTCCAGTTAGATCAGGCCCAATCTTGTTGGTCAATATACGGTACGTAAGAATCAGGTCTCCCCGAAGGCGCCTATAGTGCAGCGAAAACATCTGCAACCTGAGCAGCCTATCGGGATACGAGAGATGCCTCAATCCTTGTACCATTTTCGTACCAACCCTCAGAACTCGTTCAAGTGTCATCTTATCGCGTACCAAGCATGGAGGACAGGCCTGCACGCAGTACTCCAAGTATGGCCTGACGAAGGCTGAGAACAATATAACGAACATTTCATTTGTTATAATGCCGAATGACCTGCGGATCATCCACAGCATTCGGAAACCCTTACGGGTAGCATTTATCCAGTCCTCGCTGGATTTGAAGTCAGAGGATAACGAGATACCCAAGTCAGTTTGTTCAGTCACTTGACGCAATACATTTCCGCCAAGTACGTAAGAAGTTGTGGGAGTGCTTGATCCTATGCGCAGGACCGAACACTTTGCAAGATTGACTGGCAGCTGCCACAATTTTGACCACTCCCAAAGCTTGTCCAGAGCTGTCTGTAAAGCCGTGGGCCCAACAGAACCGCTCACTATATTCCAAAATTTTAAGTCATCCGCAAACATAAGGGATGGTACCTTAAGCTTCTCAGGGAGGTCATTGACATACAATGCAAACAGTAGAGGTCCGAGAACCGACCCTTGAGGAACACCACTCAGAACGGCTTGTCTGAAAGACAGCCCGGAACCCACTCGGACGCTCATCTGCCTTCCTTCCAGGAAAGCCGAAATCCACTTCAATACTTGACCTGAAACGCCGTAGGATTCTAGTTTAAACAAAAGACGGCAATGCGGTACAGTGTCAAAGGCTTTAGAAAAGTCGATGAACAAAACATCCACCGCCTGTCCTTGGTCCACAGCCTCAGCCCAGCACTCTCGGGCTACCAACATGTTAGTCAAACAGGAGTGTCCTCTGCGGAAACCATGTTGAGACGGGTTGAGCAAACTGAACTTAGCTAAGTGCTTTTCCAGAGCATCTCTTACAAGCTTCTCTAATACTTTTACCAGTACGCTTGTTAGGCTAACCGGTCTATAATTCTCAGGTAAGTGCTTATCACCCTTTTTGAAAATAGGGCACACGATAGCATCTCTCCAGTCAGCAGGTAGGGAGCAGCTACGAAGAGACTTCTCAAAGATACACTTAATCGGTTTACACAGGAACCCAGCCAGCTCGTACAAAAGTTTGGGATGGAGGGCATCTATCCCAGCAGCTTTTGTGGGATTTAGGTCACGCAGGAGCTTGAGTACCTGAGCTTCCGAGATGGAAAGGTCCATCAGAAAGGAGTCTAAGGGTATCTTTGCTTGCAATTGGATATTAGGCAATGGAGATTCATGAACAAACGACCTAGCATACTGTTCTGCAAGTAAGCAGGCCTTGGCCTGATCGGTTGATACTTCAGTGCCGTCAGGTCCAAAGAGCACAGGGATAGGCGGATTTGCATTGCATCTCCGTTTGACATAGCCAAAGAACCGTTTCGGGTTTGTTGATGCAGATCGAGCTAGCGCTAGTTCATATCTCAAGCGTGCGGCCCGCAGATGTTGTTTACATGCATTTCGCACGCTTCGGTAGCGATGATGGGTACTTTCTGAGGGAGCTGATACGTAAGTCCTCCAACACCTGGATCGCCTACTGAGCATCCTGCGCGCCTCAGAGTCAAACCAAGGGGGCTTTGCCCCTACTTTATTCCTCGCTGAGATTGGAATGTGGGGGAGGGAAATCTCGCAAAGAAAGGATTTGAACTTGTCTAAAGCCTCCCTAAGAGAGGATGTTGGGTGTCTAATTATGGAAGATGGCAGCCAGGCTGTGGAAGTCAGAGATAAAGCTGAAATGCTGCTAAGAGTCTTTCAGAATCTGCATAGGAGCGACAATGGATGTGCTACACCATCGCAGCCACACTGTGTCAGCAGTTATATAATGCAGGACATCGTGCTGACTGCGCAAGAGGTCTTTACCGTGATGACTAACTTGAATCCCTTCAAATCAGCCGGTCCTGATGATGTACATCCGGCAATAGTCAAGCCACTAGCTGACATCCTTCAACATCCTGTTCTGGAGCTGTTCAACTTGTCGCTCCAGGAATGCAAGTTGCCACGAGACTGGAAGGAAACAGCCATAGTTGCGATTCACAAGGGTGGCTCCAAATCGGAGCCCCTTAACTACAGACCCATCAGTCTAACCTGTGTTCTGCTCAAGTGTTTAGAGAAGCTTATAAGAAACCGGATTTGTGAGCATTTGGCGGAACACAGTCTACTTAGAGCAGAGCAGCATGGTTTCATTAAAAAGAGGTCGTGCCTCACTAATCTACTGTGCTTCCTCGATGAGATTACTCAATGTCTTGACGACGGGATTCCGGTAGAGGTCTGCTATCTTGACTTTAGCAAGGCTTTCGACTCAGTAAATCACCGTTTCCTACTTGAAAAATTAGCATGGTCCGGAGTACATCCTAGACTTCTGTCTTGGGTGTCAGAATTCTTATGTGGGAGAACGCTTCGAGTTAGAATCGGTGATGTGAGTTCTAGTGTGGGCGTGGCCTACAGTGGAGTACCCCAAGGATCGGTGCTAGGTCCACTTTTGTTTCTTATGTTTATACACGACTTGGCTCCTCTCATTGAAGACCCCTGTTATATCTTTGCGGATGACTTGAAGCTAGTCAGCAGGAGCAACCGTGCAACACTGGCCAAGGATATCATCAGTGTGGTAAACTGGTCGAAGCAATGGGACTTGCCCTTGAATGCAAGCAAGTGCCAAATTCTGACCACTAGTAGAGACGTACTTGCAGTTCAGACTTCCTTTGGGCCCTTGCTCTTACAATGCACTACCCAGGCACGCGATTTAGGAGTCATCATGACGAGCAACTTCAAGCCTTCGATGCAATGTCGATACACCGCCAACAAAGCGCGACGAGAATTGTTTCGCCTCAGGAGGGCTCTATGTAATACCAAGCCAGAAGTGTTCCTGCCACTATACAAAGCAGTGGTTAGGCCACACAGAGTATTGTGTTCAAGCTTGGTCGCCCTATCTCCGTGGTGATGTTCTTTGCCTGGAGAAGATTCAAAGACTAGCAACCAGGATGGTTGAAGGTCAACATGGGAAGCCGTATGAAGATCGCCTAAAGAGCCTGGGGTTGTTTTCCCTTGAACGGCGTAGACTGAGAGGGGATCTGATAGAAACATTTAAGATCATGAAGGGCCTCAGTGCCATCGTGCCCTCTGATTTATTTGAGCTGGCTGATTTTGAACACTTGCGTGGACATCGCTTGAAGCTCAAACAGCAGAGGGCTAGACTGAACGTCGGGGCTAAGTTCTTCTCGAATCGTGTAGTGCGCAACTAGAATAAGTTGCCTTCGGAACTAATGGATTGTGAGACTGTGGTTGCCTTCAAAGCAAGCCTAGACAGGTGCTGACCGCGTATTTTTCCGGAATTCATACAATCCTATCCAATTTATTCGCATTGATATCCGATGTTGATCCTTGTAGAAGCAAAGATTGCTCTCGCTTTTGCTTCATTTCTTTTTGCAGAGGCAAGGAGAGGCGATCAAAAGTCGAAGTGCCGGGGCTCTGGTTCGCTTACCGGTACAAGAAGCTGGACGCTCGTTAGGCGGAAGCCTGTATCGTCCGCGGATTTTGACCTGACCTGACCTTGTACTGCTGTTAACGCTTCTGGACGCAATACACATGTTGTCTGTTCCAACCGTACGCGTTCAGTTCAGTTCAGTTCAGATGGGGACTGGAACGATAGGAGAATCCCGTGAATGTTCCATCTTGAGTGGATCGTTGAGCCAGGAATTGATGAAGTGCTCAGTTATTGATGGATCTAAAACGGAAACACCCGTATCGCACCCTGGCCAACCAGTTAATGCCCACGTTTCCTGCCTTAGCCGTCCCTGCTGTGGCAGTCACGTGAAGTAAGCAAAGGATAGGAAGAGAAATCGAAGGTACAGAATAGGGAAGTGCACTTAAATAAGAAAATAATACCAATACGTGAAGAAAAGTGGAGAAAAGAAAATCGAAGTACGAAGATGCGAGTTACTCAGGAAAATGGAAAGGTTTCGTGTTGCCACCCAAGAGCGTCAAGTTGCCGCACAAACCCCTTAACCGTAAATTCCCTGATATCATCAACATCATCATCAACAACAGCAGTACATCAGCCATTTGAACTGATGCTTCGCTGCCATACAACCATGAGGACCTATGAAATAAAGAATAAGAAGAGGGAGAGAAGGGGGGACTTACCTGAAAACCTTAATGCCCTAAGCAAACATTCAGGGTCAAGGCGCCTACACCTTGTGTAGACAACATACCGTCACAAACAGCTGGCTATCGTGCAAAGATAAGGCGGCATCGGCGAGACAGCTTCCTTGCGGCTTTCACTGCCACGCGTCATAATCAGCCATTACCCCGCAGATAACTCAGCACCAAACACACTTTAAACAGACAATCCGATTAGGAGACGGCAGCACACGCGCCACTGGTGTCGGTTGCGAGCCATATCCTGTAAAGTCTCGAGCCAAGCACAAGGTGAGTCACGTGGACTCCAACCCGGAAGGCGAGACGGACCAACGGCACCCAGTTTGGTCGTCAGTGACTTCATTTCCCGCTGCCAAGTCAACTTCTGTCCACCTCGAGCCTTGCGCCATCCGACACCTGGTAGACTGAACAAGGCCCTCCTAGGTAAGCGGTGACCAGGCATGCGTAGCACGTGCCCGAGCCAGCGTAACTTATTCAGTGCTATCTGTTGTTCTAGGGAGCTAGCATGATCATCACCACCTAGTACTCGCCTACGCACATCATCGTTGCGGACACGCTGGTGCCATCCGACACCAGCAATGCTTCGCAAACAACGATGATCAAAGACTTGAAGGCGCCTCAGATCTTCAGACCGAAGGGGCCAAGTCTCACTACCATACAGCAGAACAGCCCTCACTGTGGCCTTGTATACACGGCCTTTCAGACGGAGGGAAACTCCCTTCTGTCGCCAAAGATGACGCAGGTTCAAGTAGGCAGCTCTAGCCTTTGCAATACGTGAGCTCACGTCAGTTTCTATGCGCCCATCATTGCTGATGCAGCTGCCAAGATAAGTGAATTGATCAACCACCTCGAGTTCCTCGTTAGCAAGCGTCAAGGGGTCATCAAGTGGCTGGTGGTCCTGCAGCAACACTTTGCACTTTGAAGGTGCGAAGTGCATGCCAAATAATGGGACCACTCTGGATAGGATATTCAGGGTTGATTGTGCCGCCTCAACATTGTCGAAAAGCAAGACGATATCGTCCGCATAATCTAGATCAACTAACCGTTCACCAGGCAGCACTTCAACACCTACATCGTGAGATTCCGCAAGGGAACACTCCATGATAGAATCCACGACGAAATTGAACAAAAATGGGGAAATCGGGCAACCCTGTCGAACGCCACTTGTAGTCGAAAAGCTATCCGATAGGGCACCATAGACCCTGACGCGGCCTCTAGTGTTCGAGTATAGAGCACGAAGGATGTTCACATATTTCGTGGGAACACCTTTCCGCGCAAGTATTTCGAACAGAATCGATCGATCGACTGAATCGAACGCACTCTTGAAATCGAGGAACACAGCTATTGTCGGTCTGCGGTATGCGAGGCGCTGCTCTAGCACCTGCCGCAAAGTAAATATATGGTCTATACAGCCACGTCCTGGGCGAAAACCGGCCTGCTCTTCTCTAATCCGAGATTCCCGTTCTGCAGTGAGGCGACGTACGATAATCGAGGCCAGTAATTTTGTCACAACTGGCGTTAGGCTAATACCCCTGTGGTTCGCACAGTCTGTGCGACTGCCCTTCTTGTATATTACCACTATAATCGATTCGCTCCAATTAGCCGGCACACTCTCTTCGTTCCAAATAAGTTCGAATAGAGAGGTCAGTGCTTTGCAGAGGACCTCACCTCCATCCTTAAATAGTGCAGGTGGGAGGGAATCCGGGCCAGCGGCACGAAAACGATTGAGGGCTGTGATCGCGTTTCGGACCTCGGCCTCCGACGGAGGCTCTAAACTAACCGTCCATGGCTCGTCCTGTATCACCTGAATAGGAAGAGGTCCAGGAGCAGGGGGCCAGCTGAACTGATGTTCAAAGTGCTCAGCCCAACGAGCCATACGGCGCTCCTTATTGTGTATCAGCGCACCCGCGCTGTCCCTGATTGTCTCACTGACGCCTGGTTTTTTCGGACCAGTGGTGCGTATTAGCTGGAAGAGCTTCCGGTAATTGCCTACTGCTCCTGCCTCCTCCATTTCTTGAGCCCGACTGGTCCACCAGGCTTCCTTGTCAGCACGTAGGCTCCGCTTTAGTTCACGCCTAATAGCCCGTCTGGTCACATTGTGTTCAGAACCAGCCGGGAGGTGCCTTCTAGCATCCAAAAGGTTCACGGACCTCTCGGATATCCAGTGACTGGTGCGATGACGACTGTTAGTGCCACA
>CALYDF020007708.1:0-12290 GCA_944474145.2 Dicrocoelium dendriticum | reverse complement strand
GGAGGATGAAGTTTTAACCACGGGATTTTCCTACCGAACATGTGACCACAGAGCCACCGAAAGAACGCCGGAGGAGCTGATGCGAGGGAGGCCCTTAGGCACAAAATTAAATGCTGCACATAAGCTTTTATCAGCGAGAGATGCCGAAGTTTCAAATCGGATAACAGCTTGCCAAAATTCCTACGCTAAAGCATCGACACCAACGCAGCCCGGCACATACGTTCGCGTCAAAAGCAGGGTGACAAAGAAAGGCACTCCTCGCTTTCCGCTCCAGTGCGCATCGAACGTACGCTTGGCCCGGGCAACTATCGATTGGAGAACGGCCTAATTGTCAACGCGCGTCGGCTCCACACAGCTCACGGGCCAGCTAATCATCCCGACCGAGCCGCGCGCGAAGACCAGGCTGAGTTACCACTACCACGACGTCAGCTGCGTCGATCCGCAAGAACAGTGAAACCTATTGACGCTACGAACCAGGTTGCGGCGGCGTTTCGGAAGGGGAACGATAATGTGGTAACCATGTGAACAAGATCGATTGGCTCAATCTCATTAGTTGGCTTGCTGACTCATTCCCACCTTACCATTAGTCGTGTGTTTGTCGTTTGACTCTCTGTTTAACAAAAGATTGAGACTCAGTTGTACTTGGTTATTTTACGGGATACATTTTTACCTGTTCTGCGACTTTCTTGATACAGCAGGGAAAGCGTTTTGCAAAACTTGACCTAGCTGATGTGTATCTGCAAATCCCAATTGCCCATCAGTGCAGAACGTTACTGACAGTAAATACCCACCTCGGACTTTTTCAGTACAACCGGCTGCCGTTAGGAGCGAAAACCGCACCGGCCATTTTTCAACAAATAATGGATACCCTGCTGAGCGATATCTCAAATACAGCAGTATACCTGGACGATGCGTTGATTATGGGCTCAGCTCCGCAAGGTTTGATACTGACACTGGTGAGAGTGCTTTCGCGTCTCCAGAAAGCTGGATTCCGATTACGGGCTGAAAATGTGAGTTCCTATTAGAAAGTGTCAAAGTTCTTGGGTGTATCATCGACAAACTTGGCCGGCACCTAGATCCCACCAATATTGAAGCCATCAAAAAGATGAAGCCCCCAGAAGACAGTACAGAACTCCGCTCGTTCCTTGGGCTTCTTAGCCATTATAGCGCTTTCCTACTAAGCCTTTACCAAACCAGAGGTCCGCTGAACCACCTACTGACAAAAGACAAGGGTTGGAAATGGACGAAGGAAAGCCAGCAACCATGTGATGCAGTCAAAGCAGCTCTCACCTCTGATCTACTCTTGACTCACTTCAATCCGAATTTCAAGCTTGTCGTTGCTACAGATGCCTTCAATTAGCGGGTAGGTGCTGTTCTCACCCACCTTTTTCCGCATGGAGAAGAGAAGGCTATAGTGCACACTGCACGGTCACTAACGGCAGCTGAAAAGAACTACAGTCAGATAGAGAAGGAAGCGCTCGTGATCGTTTTCGCAATGAAACGGTTCCGTAAGATGCTGTATGGCAGACATTTCACGCTCTTGACTGACCACAAGCCACTTCTGTCGATATTCGGGTCAAAGAAAGGAATTCCAGTTTTTACGGCGGACCGATTGCAATGATGGGCGACCATACTACTGGTCTACGACTTCAGTATACAGCATAAACCTATGCAACTAATCGGTCAAGCGGATGCTCGGTCTCGTCTCATCAATTCACCCTCAAAGGAGAATGATGATTGTGATTGCAGCTATCAGTTTCGAATCAGAAGTCCAACGAATCCTGTCTGAGAATGTTAGAAGACTACCAGTAACAGCCGACACCATTCCTATGGAGACATCACGGGACAGAATCTTGGATAAAGCGATGCAGTATATATATATATATATATATATATATATATATATATATATATATATATATAATGCACAATCTGTGGTACAGATATTGTGCCATCGGAATCATGGCTGAATAGGAAAACAATATGAATAAGAAGAAAAGAGCAACAACAAATGCTTTTTTTGTCTATTTCACCACTCACAGTTTTTGAAATTGTTTTTTTAGTTTGTTCTTTTTTTGAGGGAGGAAGAAGGGATACCGCAACAAACCGATGCACACGTCCGCCATTGACATCGATCTTGAGCCATAACTTCCATGGTCTTCAACCAGCGAGTATCCTCATCTCTCGGACCCCAACCAGGTAGTCGACAACAACCGGCCGAGGCCAACTGTTTCGTAAACTTTTTCATGCGGCTTCTCCATGTTGTAGGCTGTGCATCAGACCGTCTCTTCCAGCCCTCTCCAGCAAGTGCAAACAAAGCACGACGGGGGTAACGCTGGACAGGCATGCGCAATACGTGTCCCAACCACCGCAGTTGATGCAGTGAGATGAGCTCCTCGAACGAGTGGCTTCCACGTCCCAAGACACACTGTCTAACTCCCAAATTGCTTACGTGGTGCTGCCACCACACACGGGCAATGGACCGCAGACAGCGGTGCTCGAAGACGGATAGCCTGCGCAAGTCATCTTTACGAATGGGCCAGGTCTCGCATCCGTACAACAAAACAGCACGAACAGTTGCACAATAGACCCGCCCTTTGATGGAGAGACGAATGTTGTGGCGACGCCACAAATGCCTCAGCCTAGAAAAAGCGAGGCCTGCTCTCGAGATGCGCATCGAAATCTCGTCTCCAACAGCCCCGCCAGCAGTGATGCAACTTCCCAAGTAGACAAAGCTGTCCACAACCTCTAGTGTCTCACCAGCAAGCGTGATTGCAGGCAGAGGCACTTGCCAGTCTTGAAGGAGAGCCTTGCATCTGGATGGCGAAAAGTACATACCGTACTTTGATGCTTCAATCGCCAAGCGGTTTAATGCAGGTTGGACGAACTGTGGATTGTCACCCAGCAAGGCGATATCATCAGCATAATCTAAATCAACAACTCGACTACCTGGGAGGAGCTCAACGCCAGCGTTCAACGAATCGCTCAGAGCGTTCTTCAGGACATCCTCAATGTCGAAGTTGAATATGAACGGAGAGATAGGGCATCCTTGTCGAACTCCACTGGAGACCACAAAGGTGGACGAAAGCTTGCCATAAGCCCTAACCCTGCCCGAGATCAGACTATATAGAGCGCGCAATATGGAGACGAACTTCTCGGGGACACCGTTCCTCAGAAGGCAATGCCGTAGTACTGTACGATCGACAGAATCGAAGGCTGCACGGGTATCCAGGAACACAGCAATCGTTGGCTTATGATACACATGGCGGAGCTCGAGGATCTGGCGAAGTGTGAAGATTTGATCGATGCAGCCGCGACCAGGGCGAAACCCAGCTTGTTCTTCTCGTTGCAACGATTCGCGTGTTGGGGATAGCCTGTGAAGTATGATGGACACCAGCAGCTTGCAAACGACGGGGACTAAGCTTATTCCTCTGTAGTTGGAGCAGATTGTGCTCAGGCCCCTTTTGAATATGGGGACGACTATCGATTCACCCCAAGATGATGGAACTTTCTCTTTCGACCAAATTTTCGAGAACAAAGCGGTGAGTTCTCGGACCAGCGATGAGCCACCATCTTTAAATAGAGCTGGGTAAAGACCATCAGGGCCAGGAGCTTTATAACGCTTCATGTGCCGGAACTCCTGCTCGATTTCATGGGAAGAGGGAGGGTCTGTTGGGGTAGACCACTCAACCGCAGCGCGAGCGCCAGAGGTAGCAGATGGAGCTGGGGGCCAAGAAAACTGCGAGCCAAAATGTTCAGCCCATCGCTCCAACCGTCGTTGAAGATTGGTGATTAAGGTGCCATCCTCTTCGCATATTGTTTCATTTATACCAGATCGAACACCTTCGGTGACTCGAATGAGATGGAAGAATTTCCTGGTATTCCCACAGAGACTAGCAAGCTCCATCTCCCTAGCACGTTCACACCACCAATCTTCGCGGTCCATTTGCACACTCCTGCGCAACTCTCGACCAAGGTATTAGCGTTCCTCACTGTGTCTGGAATCCGATGGGATCAAGCGGCGTCTGTCCATCAGCGACAAGGAGTCGGCGGAAATCCAATGTTTCGGTGGGTGACGGGTAACTCCACAAGTGTCGATACTGGCGGAAACTAACGCACCTTTGATATGCGCCCATTGCGAATCGAGATCACCGTCAATCGTTGAGCCAAGCAAGGTTGACAGTGAGGCTTGGTACCTGGTTAAAATCGCAGCGTTTTGTAGATTCGCGACGTTCGGTCAGTAGTGGGCGCTTAGGTGATCCTCCGAAATGCATGTAAATCTTAGCACGAACCAATGCGTGATCAGAGTACAGAAAAGTTGACCAGTACGATCGGCAGTCCGTTACGCTTCCGCGCCATCTGTAGCTGATTGCTATGTGGTCAAGCTGGGAGGACTCTTACGTTTGTGAGGGCGGGCGCCAGGTAGTAATGTGTCTCCTCGAGTGTCGAAAACTAGTGCTCGAAAGAAACAAGCGATGATCAGAGCAAAGAGCAAGCCATCTGTCTCCATTGTCTGATCGACTGCCACCGAAACCAAAACTACCCCCAATGCGGTACCCGCTTGGTAGAAGGCGGCCAACCCGTGCGTGAAAGTCCTCGGCAAGAATGACTATATCAGTTCGTTTGGAGGAACACAGAAGTTCATGTAGTTGTTGGTAAAAGCTATCTTTAACTGCATCCGGACTGCAGTCTGTAGGTGCGTAGGTGGAGACGACAAACAAGGCACGCTTAACGTCGCGACGCCTGCTTACGTTACGTGAAGCTCTTAATCTGACTGCACATAGCCGACTGTTGACTGGGATCCAGTCAAGCAGAGCTAATTCAGCCCTGGCACTCAGTACAAACCCAGCACTAGCTTGACCAGTGGCGGCAGCTTCTGGGTCTCCGGAATGTCGCAAGTAGTATTTGGCGTCAGAGTTTACCGGAGAGGCCATTCTGATGACGGTGCTAGAGTCTTGTAATCTGGTTTCTGAAAGGCGACAGATGTCTACCGAAAGTGTTTCAAGAGTACGGGCCAGACATGCTTGTGGTCCGATCTGCATCAAAGTTCAAACATTAAACGCTACGAGTATGAATGGAGAATCAGGTCGAAGAAGAGCTGAAGCTTCGGTGGAGTGAGAGGCGGTTGCGATCGCAGGACATTGGAAATTGGGAGTTTGGCTGTTACTTCCATCAGCTGCGAGACGTGGGTCGTTTGTGACGGTGACCGTAGAGTACA
This sequence comes from Dicrocoelium dendriticum, assembly GCA_944474145.2. Lineage (NCBI taxonomy): Eukaryota > Metazoa > Platyhelminthes > Trematoda > Plagiorchiida > Dicrocoeliidae > Dicrocoelium > Dicrocoelium dendriticum. The sequence continues at coordinate 7,072 of CALYDF020007708.1, read as the reverse complement.
TAAGAGTACATGTGGGTGAAGGACGGGAGGTGGGGTTGTCTGTGAGTGGAGGTTGAGCGGTTGAGTTAGCACAGAAGATAGGCATAGCAGTAGTAGTAGTAGTAAGCGGTGTGGTCCATGATTCGCCAGTGGGCGTGGTACTACCCGGTTGCCCAAGCCGAAGTAGAGGATAGTCTTAAGGGGGGCCCTACCTCGTGCCCTTGATCAAAGATCTAACCTACAAGGCAGCAGGGCGATGTAAAGGGGTCGCAACCGGTTGGGAGCCGGTGACCAAATAGATGGTTCATACGCCTTTCGGTCCGTAAAGGACCAGGGGTCCAACGCACCCTTAAAGTACCATGCCTCTCAGGGAGGGGCAAGGGGCAGTGACTTTATTTAGTGGCGAGTCACATCCGCCACGTCGCAGTGTTTTTAAACGGACATATGTGGCTTTTTATAGGGAGAACGCTTGCCAGGCATAAACCCGCCACGTCCTGGAACACTGCCGCCGAACCATTCGCTGGACCGGGATTGTCCCGAACCACCCAGCTGGCACAACGAGGAGGTTGTTCGGCAAGCCAGCCAGTGTGTACGAACCTGTTGGCCAAATGGAGGCATACCTTTGGAGTTGCGGCCGTTATACAATGAACAGGGATCCCTGTCAGTCGTGGACAATTGCCTGATGTTTGGAGATCGAGTGGTGGTGCCAACGAAATTACAAAGGCAAATATTGCAGCAGTTCCACATGGGGCACCCTGGTACCAGCCGCATGAAAGCCTTGGCACGCAGTTTTGTTCACTGGCCAGAGATGGATTCGGAAATTGAAAAATTTTGCCAACATTATGAATGTTGTCAACTTGCAGCAAATGCCCCTGCCAAGTGTCAGTGGCAACCTTGGCCTAAAGCAGAGAAACCGTGGGAACGAATATACTTAAACTATGCAGGACCAATCAATGGCCAATCCTATCTCGTTTCGGTTGACTCATTCACCAAGTGGTCTGATGTGATTCCGGTAAACAATCCGATTGCACAGCACACTGTCAACGAGCTGGAGAAGCTGTTTCGATCTTTCGACCTGCCAGAGATGTTAGTGAAAGACAATGGAACACTGTTTACCTCGATTTCTTTCAGCGATTGGTGTTAGGAAAAGGGAACTCAGCAGATGTTCTCACTACCATATCATCCGCAATCAAACGAGCAGGTGGAAATGTCCGTAGATACGTTCCAACGTGCACTCTGTAAAGCAGGGCAAAGAAGGGCTTCACAGGATGCATTTCAATCTTTCCTATGCATGTAACGGAAAGCTCCGAATCCAAACTCCCCTGACGGGAAATCGCCCATAGAAGTACTATTTGGAAGAAAGATCCGGACGTTGTTCAATAATCTTTTACCAAGGAGAATAGAAAAGCACAGCAACAGTGACCTGGAGGAAGATCGCAAAGTCAGGTTTCGTAACTTCAATGTTGGTGACATGGTTTACGCCCTGGATTTTCGAAGGCCGAAGGGGTGGTCGGGCGGAACTGTTATAGGCTGGAAAGGCAGAGTTATCTACGAGGTGGTGGTTGAACGGGAGAGGTGGATTATGCACATCCATCAGTTAAGGCCGAAACGTGGCAATACCTAAGATCACAACGAATCACCAGCTTTGCATTGGGACATTCTACTAGACACGTTCGGTCTGGAAATTAAGGGTCAGCAACCCGGTAAGACAAAACAAATGCCGCAAACATTAGCTACACACTACAGGCCGGCTCGGAATCGGAGAAGACCACAACGGCTGTAAATCGATCCCCGGGAGTAAAGCTATGAACACAAGCAGGTTCGAAGCGATTGCAAGATAACTCAACTCGGAATAGTGGTGACAGTGCGGCGAGAAAGCTGATGGCCAATGCGCACGTGTTCGCTACAAATCGTACTTGGGACAGACTCTGCGAGCGTGCTGACAGAGCCCAGCCGAAAGCTGGTGAAATCGCACATCAGATACCATGCTTGTTGCCAAGGTGTTACCGGAAGCTGATGAAATTGCACGTCAGACATCATGTGCGTTGTCATGCCTCGGGTAGGTGGATGAAGACTGGCGTGCCTGAGCATGATGGCGAATTGGCCGAAAGGTGCGGACAATGAGGTGTGAAGCGGGGGCTTACAGCCAACTCCGCCAGGCGTTGTTTAGAGGATTTGTGAGACAGGCATATAAGTATGAGCGTTCTCGGTCTCAATACAACTCTGGTCTGCTGAGTCTTCTTCTGACTTCCATCCTGTCGGGTTGGCCTAGGCGTTCGACAGAGCAGGCATAATGACGCAGATTTACCAGCAGGCGTGAATCAACCGGTCAATTGCTGGTACAGCGTTATAACACCACAAAATATCGGTACTTCGTTTTGTATGATGCTAGCATATTCCAACAACGCTCCTTCTGTACGCTCTTATTGTGATGCACTTTTGGTAGTCCGTTCCTATTTGATGGAATCTAGTACAGCCAGATTGATGCCGTTCCAATGAGCCCTCCTCTAAGGCCAGTTCTTTCTGACATCTTTCTTTCTAATCTTGAACACGGGTCTATTCAGCCTGTTATACCTGTGCTTGATTCATCTTGACGATACATGATCGACACATTTATTGTCTGTGACTCAAGTGTCAATGTTGCTGTCAGCTAGCTGAGTTCAAAATGTGAACATCCGTAGTTGGACATCGACAGGGAAATTGAAAGCGATGGTAAGGCAGCTTTCCTTGAAATATTGCTCGAGAGGAGAGCATGGTTCGCTTGAGAGAAGTGTCTTCCGGAAAGCTACGAATGCAGGCCAGTGTACGCACATGCTGACTTTCGTACCTTAGAAATACAAGAGGAATTTAATTTGCTGCCTGCATCATCGTGCTGTCAAAATTTGTAGCCCGGAAACACTGGCACAAGGAAATCGTTATCATAACAATGTTACTAGAGATTGGTTACCCTTTCTTCTTCCTTACAACGTATGCCACTTTCTCTGTGAGGCAGCAAAGTGATATGACTGTTTATAAAATGATATCTTTATCAAGGTGCGTTTACTGAGCGGAATACTACCGACTGTTGTAGGCAATGCCTATCAAGCAGCGTACACGCATGTTGGTGCACAGACTACCGCGCTTATTACCCAACGACTTAAAGACAGACTTCCGGTCCAATCCAAATCGTATATTCTACAGCAATACACTCCCTCCTGTGGTGCAAGGTACACTGGACATACAATCAGGCGTTTTGCAAAACAGACAGCTGAGCACTGCCCGTTGTACTTGCGAAAAAGCGTTGTCGGAGCCTTTAACAGCACCATCATGGAGTGCTTTTTTCACAGGGGACATGAAATGCGACCAGCTGACGCATTCAAAACTTTCTACACTGCGGCAAACAGGTACCCTAAATCGCTTAGAAAACGCCTCTCTAGGACGGTTGAGGCAGTTGTCATCAGGTTGGTGTAGCTGGAGTCTTGCAAACGAAAGGCACTTGTACAAGCGCTTTTCTTGTCATGGCCACGCGGCAAACCCTCAGTGTCAGCCAGTGGCGGCGGCCAAGTGTAATCCGCAACACCCCGTTGGCTGTCATAAGGCCTGTCTTCAATTTATCCATCAAACAATCAATGGAACATAGTAGCATTGTTCAAATGCTCCCGAACCACGTATTTTTGGTCCAGCCTTCATTGGCTTACTGCGTTGCGTGGTTTTTACATTCTTATAACTGTATTTATCTAAAGAGAAGTATTGAAAAGTGATCTTAGCGCAATCTTGAGCTAATAGAGTGTCCTCAGCAGAATCCAGACTGCAAAATGTACAGCAGTTATATGCTGTAAATGTAACTGGCTCTCTAGAGTGGCCGTACTGAGACAGCAGTCATCTGACTCACAACTGGTCACCACCTAGAGAGCTGCGATCAGGCTTGAGTTAAAGCAAAACGGTCGATACTCCATTCAATCCGCTTGCAATATAGGTATGGGGCGATGGGCGGACTCACGGAGCGAAAGTAGATGGTGAGAGTAATTATCATTACCCTAGTTTGAGCTGCGATAATGTGTTAGTGCGTGAGGATCTGCAGTATCTAACATCAAGGATTTATAAAGGACAACAAAGAGGGCCGGGATCAAATGGGATTTACATGAGTGTGGTGTTGTTTCGGGTATATTTCGACAGGTACTCAAAACAAACTGCAGAAGAGAGGAGCGACATACCCGAAGGAGTGAAAGGTCCGCGATACATTCCCATCCATACCAGTCAGATGCAACACAGTAATTAACTCCCTTGACTTGATATGTTATCGGACTCAGATACTTTGATGCGTCGCGTCGATTACACCACATTCTGCCTTCCATTTATTCATGTAGTTATCACTGTCAGTCGGTTTGCACTCAGCCTTGACGCTACGGATTTTAACTGATCCGGTATCTGTTGAGCAACCTCAAAAGCGACAGGCGTCTGCACCGTGTACCGGCCGTTACTTCAGCCGCTGAATGGGAAAACTCGTCGTAATGCACTCATCGTGACCAAAAATGTTACTTTGGCTGCAAGGCAATTGTCTTGCACGAGGTCCATGGTGTAACCTTAATGCTACCGGCCGAGTTCAGCTAAATGAGAGTATCATTATTCGCATTTCGTCATCAGATCTGTGGGTATTGTGGTACTGCGGGGATTCTGCTAACATCCTCGGCCGGGCAGCTAGAGGAAAAATTGCACCTGAATAGTACAGAACCAAGCTCCAAAATGCACCAGCTAATCTTAGCCACATCCTCTCCTATAATCTAAGTCACAAGGGCCATTCTCCGATGGAACGAATGGGAGATATAGCGGAATAGAAAACAGTAATGTGTCATCATACAATCAAATGTACAGGGAAATGCAAATCCTGAGACCCATTTCGCGAAGAAATCCGGATAGGACTGTGGCTGATGTGAAGATAACTATCCCAGGCTACAAGTTCAAGTAAAGTTATCATCATTTTTCAACAAAACCTGAAACATTGTCCACTCACTCAACTCATTCGATCGTTTGAACGATAAGTCCAACAAGTTAGTGCCTACAGTTACGACTAATGGGCATAACCCATTGCACTGATCGCTGGGTACCAAGTACGAATCTCAAAAACACATCTTTATTTGACCTTCGTCTGGGCAATCTGGTGGTCTGCTTCATCGGTTAAGTTGAATCTACCCACAATTCAGATATCCGGATTGCTTCCTGTAGCCACATTTCGGCTTTCTTTTGGCTCTTAATTGCGCAGTTTAACTGAATTCAGCTTAAAACATCAGGGCATTTGATTTGTATGACCAACATGGTACGATTCGTAACTTCTTGAAACTGTGTTTAGCTTCAGTCTTTCTTAGTCGCTAGCAACTTTTCAGAAGAATCCATCTGTTTGTGGTTGGTTACGCTTTCAACCATTTGCATGTGTTAGCGCTCAACTCATTCGATTCCAACAAACATGATTAACAAGTTTTACTATATCTGGCTACACATGATTGGACCCTAAATGTGCGACTATTTTCGCATCACTTAGGTGCCGAACATGAGGGAAAATTCTACGAATGTAATGATGGTTGGTACTGACTACAGGTGTTATCGATCACTGCAACAGTTGACTGCTTGAACTACGAAACCAAATGCTGTGTCTGGATCGATCGTCTGTTGTCACATCAGCCCATTGACCTTCAGGGTGAGGGCCTGGGCGTTCCTTGATCTAACCAAACCTCCAACATTTATAAGTGACCTGAAATAGTTCCGCGAGCAAACGGAATTTGGTTGAGATGGGAAGCAATTTACATCAGTTTTCTTTGTGTTTCAAAGCCTTTTTGCTGCAGCTTACTTTTCGAATTCTGTATAGTAAGTAGTATACATCCGGTGATCGAATCTAACCGGCATGGTGTAGTACGGACTTGATTAATTGAACTGTTGATTTAGATATTCGATCCCAGTTTCAAAAACTGCTGTTTTCTGTTCCTGTAGTGGGGGATCGGTTGGACCGCTGGAGACGATCGTGAACTATCTGACGCATACTTCTGGTCTGAGACCGACGATGGCCCACCTGACTTATATTACAGGCCAGTGGCTCCAGCATCCCTCGTCGACTATTCATGGAACTTGCTTCTGAGGATATCGCAGCATTGGACTGTTCATCAGCTCATGTTTTTATATGGGATCACTTTGTGTTTCATTGGCTTACCAATAATTTTTATCATTTATTCTATTGGCAAGCTTATTCTGTCCTTTTCACAGCGAAACACAATGAGAAGTTCAGTGGGAAGTTTTGTCTCAGAGTAATAAGTAAGGAATTCAAAACCACCCCTTGCTGTCGATTCCTTCTAGGGATCGCATTAACCGCTGTTGATGCTCGGTAACACTTTACTCGCTGTATTCACTTTGTTTACTTAATATACTGGTTTCGATACCATACCATGTTTTGCAGGTAATGTGGAACTTAGTTTATTGCGTACAATGTTCCCGAATACTGGTAGTTTTGGTTAACGATTTAGTAGCAAGATTGCGTGCTGCATTTCACTGCACTTATGGTGCCGCCTTTCATGGTTGTGAAACACTGGAGGCCAATATATCAAGCTGGAAGTACATATGAACAACTTATTGTTTTGTGACTACTCAAACTCCTTCGATAAGGTGCAATGCATTGGATCCCCCTTGCAATAGGTAACTAGTGTCTGGGATGCGGGTGTCCCTAATTTAACTGCTGAGTAACGGAGTGAAGCCCACTTTCAAAGGGCCAATACTGGCTCGGAGCACTGCACTTATCGACTGATTTCTTACTTGTTCTACTGGTCAGATAAAGATAAACAACACCAGGTCTAAGGATGCAGAATTTGTGGCTAACAGCTTATGTGATCTCATCGGGCGGGCAAGGTTTCTCACAGTGGTTAATGCCCGAAAAGTGTTGTCCGTAGTGAATCTGGGGCTAACATATATAGGTTCTATAACAGATAGCACATGTCCCCGGTATGAATGCGTGCTCTCTGTACCTGTTAAGCTCAAACCACTTCGAAAGCGGTCTGGGAGTGCGATGTTTTGGGGTGGGCGACATTCAAAAGCCCAACATTAATTTCCATGTTTTCCGTAAGTGGACATCGCA
>CALYDF020007707.1:0-12257 GCA_944474145.2 Dicrocoelium dendriticum | reverse complement strand
CTTGCCGGGAGAGTTAGGGGTGTCATCACTAATGTTTTCTGACGACCTTAAGCTCTGGAATATTGTGGATATCCCGTAGGTCCTGAGGCAATTCAGCGTGCTTCGGATAGGCTCTGGGGAATGGTCTACCTAATGGTTGAAGCTCATAAATTGGGTCAAGTTCTCTGTTCTCCTAATCGGAGCTGCTAATTCTCCTACTCGACATGTTTTGGGCGGTGGTGATCACCCTGTTTTTACTCAGCAGGTTGAGTTAGGAGTGGTACGCGCATCAACGCTTCATTCGGGAGACAACTGGAAGAAAGATGCTTGTCGGGGGTTTCGTATGATGTGGTTTATCCGCCGCTCTTTCGGAATCATAACGGCCAAGTTGTTTGTGAAGCTATTTTCGGCATTCGTCCGACCCCACCTGGAATATAGTATCCTGGTTTGTCCACCATGTCTTAACCGAGACAAAATGGACTTGGAGAGGGTGTTACGAGTGGGCACTCGGTTAGTGCATAGTCTACGGGGCAGGCATATCCTGAACGCTTGATCAGTTTGGGGATGTACTCCATGCACTACCGAAGGATAAGAGGGGACCTGATTCTCACTTATCGTATTTTGACGGGTAAGATCGGTTCGGGTTTGTCAGGGCTTTTTAGTCCCGCTACGTTACCTAGTCTCCGCGGTCACCCACTGAAACTGCATAAACCAAGGTCTGATGGGATTAGGACGGAAACTCGTCTATCGCGCCGAGTTATAGATCGCTGGAATTCGCTTCCAGATCACGTGGTTAATGAACCTACGGTTAAGGGTTTTGCGAGCCAGCTCGATGCTCTGGCGTGGCAACACCAAGCCTTTCCTTTCTCCTAGCTGACTCACCTTCACTTTTCAGTTCTTTTTTAATGACTCAAATATCTTGATATTCCATTTGCTTAGTTCTTACCACTTTCTCTTTTGCCTTCTGAGTTTACTTTTTTCTGAATTCACGTAACCGGCCCAGCAAGGACTGCCAGGGCAGGATACGTGGGCATTAGTTGGTTGGACAGGGTATGATGCGGTCTTTGTTTTGGGCCCAGCATTATTCCTTAGTTCGCCAAGTTCTGTTTTAACCACCCGCCGAAGGAGGAACACGCACGGGATCATCCTGTCGTTCGCGCAATAGAGCGGAAAACCTACGCTACCGTTGCTTCGACGTCGTTTGGGAAGCCAGGGACAGTACCACCGCCAGTGGTGAAAACAGCTGGTATAGGTGTCGACTCCAAAGCACGTGGGGTAAACACTCCCCGTCGTGCCGACTCTTTCACGGATAGTAGCGTTATATTCCGTAACGTTACTGAATCTGAGGCCGTTCTCCCAAGGGAACGCATCTTGGATGATATCAAGTGGCTGAAACTGTGTGTCAGCAAGCTGCTTCCACCTGGTTTCCCTGGTGTCACTGTCAGAAAGCTGACCAGATTGGGGAACGTTCCTACCGCTGCGCCAAATCCACGACCACGACTACTTCGCGTAGTCCTTTCTACCCCGGAGGAACGCAAATCGTTACTGCGATTGGCATTCAAACTTAAGGGTAGTGGTGTCAGCGTTCAGACGGACCTCCCACTGGCAGATAGGTTGAAGTTAAAGGAGGCTATCAAAGACCTCAAAACTAGACGGGCGGCTGGTGAGCAAGGCCTCCGTCTGATGGGTTTTCAGGTGGTCAGCCGGAAGTTATTTTCCGCCCTATCAGAACCAATCCCGATGGCGCATGACCCAGGGATGGTCGTGCCGACGTCGTTGAGGTAGTACTTAGCAACGTGCGTAGCCTAAGGAACAACGTGCACGAGTTGCGTCTACTTGCAGACAAATCTCGTCCCGACATACTTGCTTTCACTGAGACGTGGTTGTCTCCGGATATCACGGACGGTGAGGTATATTTACCTGGCTACGCGCTGCTTAGAACTGATCGCTCCGTTGGTCGCCAAGGCGGAGGCGTTGTACTCTATGTGAGCTGTAACTTAGATGTGTTGAGGACTTGCACATTCCAGTCGTCGGATCAGACTGTTGAAGCCCTATCGGCTGTTTTGTGCATTTCCTCTACCCAGTTTACAGTTATAGTGGTATACAGAAGTCCTGAAAGTTCCTCCAGGGGGATACTTGACTTTATTCGCACTCAGTCTGCGAATAAGTGTTTAGTTCTAGGGGATTTCAACCTCCCGGAAGTCTGTTGGGCCGATCTTTCTTGCAATTCGGCATCAGGAACATTCGGTGTAGACTTCCTTGAACTGACTCTCCAAGTGCCTTTGCACCAGTTCGTTGACTTTCCCACTAGGTATATGGACAACCAAATACCATCTACTTTGGATTTGGTTTTCGCTAAGTCCCTGGACTTCGTGACTGACGTTTCATGCGGTGCACCTCTAGGGTCCAGCGATCACGCATGCATATCCTTTCGATGTGCTCTTTCAAGGCACCAAGAGACCGCTGTTGAATTTCTTCCGAATATTTGGCGGGCCGACTTTAGTGCAATGCGAACTAAGGCTTCAGTTCTGAACTGTGAGATTTCGATGGCTGACTCCGTTCAGTTAGCCTTGGATAAATTTAAAGCGTACCTTACGGAGGTTTCCGCACCCTATATTCCACTCATGAGGAAAAGAGGGTTAAGGGCACAGCCTCCATGGATAGATACCACAGGCAAGTACCTACTCAAGAAACGGTCTAGATGCTGGCGAACCTACCAAGCAGCTCCATCAGCCAGTACCTATGATAGTTATAGAGAGAATAGAAATAAATGTAAGCAACACCTCAGAACTGCTCGTCTCGAATAAGAGCAGGGTTTAGCGGACTCGGCCGCAGCTAATCCCAAGAAGTTTTTGCTTACGTTAAAAGACGCAGCGGGGCAAAATTGTCTATACCAGCTTTATTGCGAGCAGACGGGACCCCTGTGCAAACTGACTATGACAAGGCTTGTATACTGAGTGATCAGTATACTGCGGTCTTTGCTCGGGAGACCTCTTTACCGCAGGTTGAATTGGTTTCAAGAGTTCCAGAGGATTCTTGCTTAGCTGAATTTAGCATAACGGGGACTTAGGTCTTCGAGCTACTGCAAGGCGTTAATCCCTCTAAAGCTTCCGGTCCTGATTCAGTTAATCCGAAGCTGTTGCATGAACTGGCCACTGAGCTGAGTGGTCCGCTCACGTGCGTATTTTCAATATCGCTGTACAGCTACAGCCTACCTTCGGAATGGAAGGAGGCAATCATCTCTCCGATTTTTAAGGGCGGTGACAGCGCTCTACCCGCGAACTACCGGCCTGTCAGTTTGACAAGCGTAGTAGTCAAGTTGTTCGAGAAGCTGATAAGGGATTTAGTGGAGAACCACCTGAATCGATTCAACCTTCTCAGTGTTGCACAACATGGATTCCGCAAAGGATTTTCATGTCAGACTAATTTACTTGTAGCTCGTGAAAGCTGGGTTGAAGCGGTAGACAGTGGCCACGCTGTAGACGTGCTATTCGTAGATTTTTCGAAAGGTTTTGACACTGTTCCACATCTTCGGCTCTCACTAAAGTTGAGATCTTACGGGATATCTGGTCGCGCCCTTCAATGGGTGTCTGCCTTCCTTGAGGGGAGGGAACAGTGCGTACGGGTGGGGCGTAGCATTTCGCTCAGGCAAGCTGTCCTTAGTGGCGTTCCGCAGGGCTCGGTATTGGGGCCATTGTTGTTCGCGATCTATGTAAATGACTTGCCGGGAGAGCTAGGGTTGGCATCATTAATGTTTTCTGACGACCTTAAGCTCTGGAATATTGTGGATATCCCAGGGGGTCCTGAGGCAATTCAGCGTGCCTTGGATAGACTCTGGGAATGGTCTATCTTATGGTTGATGCCCATAAATAGGGCCAAGTGCTCTGTTCTCCGAATCGGAGCTGCTAATCCTCCCACCCGATATGTTCTCGGCGGTGGTGAACTCCCTGTTGTCACTCAGCAGGTTGATTTAGGAGTCGTACACGCATCAGCACTTCATTCTGGAGACAACTGGAAGAAGGCTGCTTGTCGAGGGTTTCGTATGATGTGGTTTATCCGCCGCTCTTTCGGAATCTTAACGGCCAAGTTGTTTGTGAAGCTATTTTCGGCATTCGTCCGACCCCACCTGGAATATTGTATTCAGGCTTGTCCACCATGTCTTAACCGAGACAAAATGGACTTGGAGAGGGTGTTACGAGTGGGCACTCGGTTAGTGCAGAGTCTACGGGGACAGACGTATCTTGAACGCTTGCTCAGTTTGGGGATGTACTCCATGCACTACCGAAGGATAAGAAGGGACCTGATTCTCACTTATCGTATTTTGACGGGTAAGATTGGCCCGGACTTGTCAGGGCTTTTTAGTCCCGCTACGTTACCTAGTCTCCGCGGTCACCCACTGAAACTGCATAAACCAAGGTCTGATAGGATTAGGACGGAAACTCGTCTATCGCGCCGAGTTATAGATCGCTGGAATTCGCTTCCAGATCACGTGGTTAATGAACCTACGGTTAAGGGTTTTGCGCGCCAACTCGATGCTCTTGCGTGGCAACAGCAAACCTTTCCTTTTTCCTAGCTTACTCACCTTCATTTTTCAGTTCTTTTTTTATTGACTCAAATATCTTGGTATTCCACTTGCTTAGCTCTTACCACTTTCTCTTTTGCCTCCTGCGTTTACTTTTTTCTCTTTCTTACTTCACGTAACCGACCCAGCAGGGACTGCTAGGGCAGGATACGTGGGCATTAATTGGTTGGACAGGGTGTGATGCGGTCTTTGTTTTAAGTCCATCAGTATTTCAAAGTTCGCCAACTCCTGGTTCAACGACCCGCCGAAGAAGGAACACTCACGGGATCTATCCTATCGTTCCAGTCCCGCTTGAACTTGAACTTGACCTTGAGTCTGTGAGAAAGGCTGTACCGCCGGTCGACCTCCTCTTGAGAGTTGCGTGCAAGTGAGGTAACTGGGCGACGGAAAGGCAGTTAAGATCGTTTTTGGAGAATCACTTAGTGAATATTTGGTCTTTATCCTCCATAGCGTCCAAATGCTTGTCCTGTAGGTAAGGTGTCACCACTCGTTCAAAAGCAGTGCAGTGCTTTGAGTGTGATAGGTGGATGAACATTTCCTGCTGCGGCGGTTGTCCTGATCAATATATCCTTTAGTAGGGATTCATCACGCCAGCCATTAACTTTTTATGTGACTACTGCCGCGCTTTACAGAACAGCAGGCGTCTTCTAGCCTGACTATCTGCGTTGAGCCTTGATTCTTCGACGAAACCTGACTCTATTCGCGAATCATCTGTTCTATCTTGCTCACCATCTACCTCCGGTTGGATCACCCCATGGGTAAGCGAAGCCGAATTCCGTTCACTGCTCATTCGGATTCATCTACACAGCTCTTTCCCATTGAGCCCACAGCAAGATCTTGTGCGTCAGTTGTGAGGGAAAACAGTCTCTTTTCCTATTTGCAATAGCCCAGGTACAAGTGGCGCCTAGATTAGGCTTAAGCCCGTCGGAAAACCTAAACTTAAGCTATCATCTCAGTCTTATATGAAGCTAGTTCCCGACAGACTATCCGAGGTAGAGAAAGTGGTCAAGAGAGTTGAGATCAACTATGATTAGAAGGCGCAACTTACGGGACCGCTTTAGGCAACCTCATTCAGAACTTGACTTCTCTCACTACAAGACTGTTAGAAATGTTTGTGTCGTGATGAAGCGCCAGAAACGCCAACAATACGAACTGGCCTTGGCAAAATACCCCAGAATCCCGCATAAAATGCTCCCCTCTTATTTGAAAAGAAGCACTAGAGCTGGTAATGGCATCCCTGCTTTGTGTTTCTGTGATTATCAAGCTTTGCTTCACGAGGACGCTGAGAAAGCTAGTCACTTGGCTAAGCAATACGCTTCTGTTTACGCGAAAGAAACACCATTTAGTGACAGAGCCCTATCCACCTTTCCATCTTCGTTGGCCCAAGTAGATAGTAACACTGATTCTGTGATGAAACCACTTCAGTTAGATCCGTGTAGCTCACCCGGCCCTGATGGATTGCATCCTTTGTCCCTCAGGACTGTGGGGGAGTACATAGCTTCAACCATATGTCAAGTCTTTCGTCGCTCACTAGAAGCTGCCCGTCTCTCTTCAGCTTGGAAAGTGGGTACTGTCAAACCCATTTACAAAGGAGGAAGTCGACATGATCCAGCCAATTATCGTCCAATCTGTCTGACGTCAGTAGTGTGTAAAGTTGTAGAACGGATCCTAAAACAAGCTGTTACTCTTCATCTTGGGGGACAGAATGTCATTTCCTGTGCCCAACATGGGTTCCGAAAAGCACGCTCCTGTACCTCGAACTTGCTCGCTGCTAAGGAGACCTGGGCAAGGTCGCTAGACTCCGGCAAACGCTTGGGCGTTGTGGTTGTTGACTTCAGCAAAGCTTTGGACAAAGCCGCATGAACAGCTCCTGTTTAAGCTCCAAGGAATCGGTATTTCTGGGAAGCTCCTGTCTTGGATCTGCGTTTTCCTCAACGACCGCTCTATGCAAGTGAAGGTGAGTGACACATTTTCTGCTCCTGTTCTCATAACGAGTGGGGTCCCACAGGGCTCTGTCCTCGGTCCCGTACTTTTCCATATCTTCATCAACGATTTACCATCCACTCCTCAGACGGATTGCCCAATTTACGCTGACGACCTAAAGCTATGGATGGAAGTATGCAGCCTTGAAGACGCGGACAGAATACAAACTACGCTAGATCTACTCCATGATTGGTCGAGTAAGTGGAAGTTGCCCGTAAATCGTGACCAATGCTCTGTTCTCCCCGTTGGCTCATCAAACCCATTTGGAATTTACCACATTGGTTGTTCCTCGCTCAGAAGAGCAACCCAAGAGAGGGATCTTGAAGTGATAGTATCATCAGACCTCAAATCTATTCATAACACTCAGAAGAGGGTCGCCGCGGCCTACAGGATGTTCCATTCTATACGTAGAGTATTTTCTCTCTCGACCCCGGGACTTTTCCGACTCCTCTTTGGCTCGCATGTACGCCCGATTCTCGAATACCGGCTACCCGATGCCTACGCTCTCACCAAATCCGAATGTGATGATAGAGAAGGTTCAATGGCGTGGATCCAAATCCGTCTTTGAGTTGCGAGACCTGTCGTATCCACACCGACTTCAACGACTGAACTTGTTCTCTCTAGGTCACCGCCGTCACCGAGGAGATTTGATATTCACTCGACGTATTCTCAGAGGAGAACTAAGTTGCGAGTTACAGGACTTCTTTCAACCCGACACAGAGTTCGACACGAGGTCACCGCATGAAACTGTTCAAACCGCGAAATCTCCGTGTGCGGCTCAATTTGACCTTATCAACTCGCGCGGCGAATGATTGGAATCGGTTACCGGATCCTATTGTTGATGCTGAGACAGAGGAACGTTTCAAACAACCGTTGGATTCTTACCTGAGCGCGCTGAGATTCTGCTGCCTCTAAGACAGCTACAGTGGTCCTCTGCGGAACCTTCTGCCACAATGATCCACGCCATCTCCGCAGTGGTCGTGAAGTGGAGGGGCTGGCAATGGATCTTCCTTTTGCTCTCTTTCATCCAATGATCCAGTTAAAATCCGTCCCTTAGCAAGCCACGAGTTTCTGATCGCACCCAGCCATCTCGCGACCGTTGTCTCATCATCATGAACGCAGCGGAATCGGAAAAAGCAACCCCTGTGAAAAGAATACTAGATGACCAAACACTGCTTTAGCGGTTGCTCTCGTTGCTATTTGATAAAGGCGAACAGAGGATCAATATTGTATCTGCCTTCTGTCTTGGTAAAAGGTAAGAGGATACCTCGAAGACGCCCACTTAAAATCGTTTGCCGGAGTGAGGAGGAATGCCGACGCATCCTGCGACGGATCTCGCGTATCAAAGGTGAGCCGTTCTACGTACTTCGTGCCCTTACTCCAAAGGATCGAGTCAAAATGAAGAAGGCTGTAGAAGAGGTAAGTGCTAGACGGGGAAGTGATGAAACGGACCTCCATATTGTGCATTTCCGAGTAGTTCGGAGGACTCCGAAAGCCTGTTGGAGGCCAATTCGCGTCACTTCGGGACGGTAAACATTAGGAACGGACTGCGCGTGCTATCCGCTAATGTGCGAAGTCTAAGGAATAAGCTGAATGCGATTCATTTGCTTACCTCAGAGACTCATTCAGACCTGATGGCCTTCAATGAAACATGTTTGTTCCCAGAAATCACAGACTCAGAACTGTCTATCTATGGATATGACCTCACTCGTTCCAATCGCCACGGTGAAAGGTATGGTGAGGGCATAAAGCTCTATTGGAAGGCGGATCTCGAAGCGCATGTGGTTGAAGCTATTCTTGACCATGATAACAATTTTGAAACCCTCTGGTGTCGAGTGCATTATGGATGTAGACCTCTCTTGATCGATTTCATCTACATGGCACCATCAGGTTCCGGAGGTAGTTTGTTCGGCTCGATCAGGGCGCATGGCGGAGGCAAGGACTGTCTTATCGTAGGAGATTTCAATGCACCAGACATCGATTAGAATTTCCTTCTTTGTGCTCGCCCATCCGACCACTTCGATGCTGCCTTACTCAAAACCGTCCTGGATTGCAACCTTTTTCAACATGTCACGACGCCAACTCGTATTTTCCCAGATAAGACACCGCACATCCAAGACCTTGTGCTTTCCTCAGCACAATCAGACATCACAAACTTAGCTGTTGTCGAGCCCATTGGCAGCAGTGATCACTGGGCTGTTTCTCTTCAGTGGACTCGTCATTTCACTGTCCACAGCCAATGTACCGACCGTCGGAATTTTTGACGTATAGATGCACTTCGTTTGAAAACGACTGCAAGCCTTGTGGGTTGCAGTATCCCTGGACACCTCAGTGTTGCTGATGCGTGGAATCTTTCGTACTCCAAGCTGATATCGCTCATCTAACAGATAGTCCCTATCTCCAAGAGAAGACCGTTTTCCAAAGACTTACCTTGGATAGATCGCCAATTAACATCCCTTATGAACAAAAGGCGTATACGCCGCCCGCAACGCAGAGTACTGTTCAAATCGTGAAGTTGGATTTATCACCTCAACCTCCAAAGCTGTATTTGGAGGACGAAGTAAGCGCTGATTCTGAGAAAGAAAATGAACATCCATCAGCCTATCCCCACACATCCAGGTAAACCATGCGTTAGTTTTCGCCCACTTAGTTCTATTCAGCCAGACGTTTCTCAGCGTTCAGCTGTTAGCGGGACATCCTGTGACAGCGCACTGCTGTTGAAAATGAATGGTTGGTTCACAGCGTCTCCGTAACATTCACTTGCAGGCATCTTGCGAAACGTAAATCGCGAGATGAAAATGCGCGAACGAATGACAGCTGTAGAGTTGTCCTTGAACGCGCTTCATGCACTTCAGGCGCCCAGTTCCAGCAACGCGTGCCCATTTCCATTATCAATGGATACTATGGCGCAACTGTCATTTTTAAACAATGCACTGGAGAACGCTGAATTCATGCAGAGCGTGGTAAGTCTCATGCAATTTCACTTATTTGTAGGTGCATTCTTTATCCCACGTAAGCGGCCGAACAATTTCAGAAAGTGTGCGAAACGTCATGCTTACTTGCATGACTAACAACTTGGTCAGATAAGTGAACTGGCGTGACGTGCATAAGAAGTATAAGATAGGGAACACACCATTCGCGCGAGCGGTCCTGGGTATGTTACTTTAAAAGTAACAATCATGTTCTCAACAGATTCCATTGTGCGAAAAAACGTACCAGGATGCACAGAGCCTGATATTGTTGACATGCTGCGACGCTGGATACAAAGAATAAAAGCGCGTGAATCCTGGGTAGAGAAGGAAACAACGGTTATCACTGCAAGATTCCACTTTGTAAATTATTTAATCCATATTACATTATGTTTTCGCTAACTGTGTTGTGTTCATGGCATGTAATGTGTGCGATCGCATTAACGTGCTTTCAGTGGTATTGGAAGGAAGGATAATGTGCCTAGGCTTTTCCCGTTACCGCTGGAAATCGGGGAAATGTGAGCGTACAAAGCAAGGCGCCACGTTATTTTTCTCCGCGAGCGCCCGATGAGTGACAATTTTTGCCACTCGGGCACTCGATCGGTCACCCATCGGACATCCAACGGGCGTTCATCGGACACTGGTGCTTAGTGGGTAAACTGTGGAACTGTTTTAAGCTCAAGTTCGAGTGGGACTGGAACGATAGCTTGGATGCCGTAAGTGTTCCTTCTTTAGCGAGTCGTCGATCCAGGAGTTGATAGGGGTGCTCCGACTTCTTGATGGGTCTAAGGGGGAAACACCCGAAAAACGCAATCAGACCTCAATTCTTCTCGCTATAAAACAATCAGGAATGTTTGTACTTTGCAGAAACGGGAGAAAGGTCAACTGTACGAACTGTCATTAGCTACTCTTTCCAGGACCACATCCAAAACGCTTTTCTCGCACATCAAGCGAAGTACCAGAGCCGGCAGTGGTATCTCTGCCTTGTGTTCCCGTGAGCATGTTGCATTAGTTCACGAAGACAGAAAAAGCCAACCTTTTATTTAAGTAATATTCTTCTGCTTATTCAACAGAAACGTCTCCCCCTTGCAGCTTCTTGCCATTCCTTCCTTTCTTGCTAGAGAACTTGAATATTAACGCTGATTTTGTACTGGAGCTATTACTTAATTTAAATCCGTATTCTTCGCCTGGCGTTGATGGCTTACATCCATTGTTCCTTATAACTGTAGCCGAGCAAATTACCGCACCTATCTGTCAGATATTCAGTCTGTTTTTTGCTTCTGGACGTCTTCCGGCTGCCCGGAAATCGGGCATCATCAAGCCTATTTATAAAGGAGGAAACCGACAAGATCCAGCGAATTATCGTCCTATTTGTTTGACATCTGTAATGTGCAAACTTATGGAACGGACACTAAAACGCGCGCTATGCCTCCATCTCGAAAATTTGGGTTTTATCTCTTCTGCCTGGCATGGATTTCGAAGTGCTCGCTCATGCGCCACAAACTTGCTTGTAACAAGGGGAAAATGGGTGAGATCCCTAGAGGTTGGCAAGTGATTGGATGTTGTTTGTTGATTTTAGCAAGGCTTTTGACAAGGTTCTGCATGGGCGGCTTCTTTACAAACTCCGCAGAATTGGCGTTGCTGGGAATATTCTCTCCTGGATCTCCGATTTCCTGGACAGTCGCTCTGCGCAGGTAAGGGGTGAATGATACGCTTTCTTATCCTTTCCCTACGACCAGTGGTGTCCAACAGGGTTCTGTTCTTGGCCCTGTACTCTCCAATATCTTTATTAACGACCTCTCGTCCGAGCTGCAGACGGAATGTTTAATTTATGCAGATGACTTGCAACTTTGTCTTAAGGTATCCAGTCTAGAGGATGCAGACAGGCTACAAGAAACGCCCAACAGGCTGCACGACGGGTCGGTAAAATGGCAGTTACCTAACAACCGTGGTAAATGTTCCGTACTCCCGATTGGTGCTCGTGAACCATACAGGATGAACCATATTTGAGGTTTCTTGCTTAGAAATGTCGCTCAGGAAAGGAACCTCGAAGTAATTGTGTCTCCTTACCTCAAAACAACTGAGGACACTCGGAAAAGGTTCGCTGCTGCTTACAGGATGTTTCATGCCTTACGAACAGCATTCTCCCGTCTTACTCCAGAACTGTTCAGGCTCCCGTTTGCCT
Organism: Dicrocoelium dendriticum; assembly: GCA_944474145.2. Taxonomy (NCBI): domain Eukaryota; kingdom Metazoa; phylum Platyhelminthes; class Trematoda; order Plagiorchiida; family Dicrocoeliidae; genus Dicrocoelium; species Dicrocoelium dendriticum. The sequence continues at coordinate 559 of CALYDF020007707.1, read as the reverse complement.
CACATGTGCACCCAATTATCGAGTACAGTTTGCCAGCTGCTCATTCTGTTACGAAAACCGAATGCGATATGATTGAGGAGGTCCAACGCCGTGGATCTAAATGTGTGTCATAGCTGCGGTGTCTATCTTATCCTCTCCGTCTCCGGCGATTAAACGTTTTCTCTCTGGATTACCGTCATCGTCGCGGCGATTTGATCTACACTCGACTTATCCTAAGGGGAATGCTAGGAAGAAAGTTACAGCAGTTCATTCATCTGCACATTGAAAGTTCTACACATGGCCACAGATAGAAACGGTTCAAGTCGAGGGGACTCCATGTGCGGTCAGATCTAGCTCTATCCACGCGCGTGGTTAACGCCTGGAATCGCCTGCCGGAGCTCGTCGTTGATGTGCAGTCCGAGGAAGGTTTTAAGAAAATGTTGGATTCCCACTTGATAACTATGCCTGGAGATTGCTTCACAACAGAGCTTTAAGATTCATTGTGGAGCCCTATTTTCGCAACGACCCCAGCAATGTCCACAATGACTGGGAAGCGACGGAGCTAATAAAGGACTTTCCT
>CALYDF020007706.1:0-12298 GCA_944474145.2 Dicrocoelium dendriticum | reverse complement strand
GAGCCTCTGGTTACAAGCAAGAAGTCCGTACTACTAGCTGATCTGGAATTGCATTTGTCGCCTTCGCGTCCGCTGGAATCAGCATACAATGTATGGAAAAACGTCTAGCTCGTACCGCGGGCCAACTGTATTGGTCCCGGTAACAAACTTTAGCTGTGGTGAAATTTTGAGTATTTAGGAACCCGAGTTGACAGCACTGTATTCTCAATTTATATCCTTGAAATGTCGGAAGATTGTACTGCTTAAGCTGTGTTGGTTTGAGAAAGATTATAGAAAGCTAGCTCAGAAGCGGGGCGGAATGTAAAAGAATCCACCTGTCTAGCTCTGCCAATGAATACAAAGTGTAGAAAACGTCGGCGTAACGTGTAACAGTAAAAATGAATAAGCGTGGATACTTTGAAGAGCAGCAATTACTAGCCGCGAAGACCGCCACAAAGCGAATATTTAGTTACATGAAGCGACGCCTGAAGCCGGCAGTGATGTGCCAGTTCCGTCTGGACCGGACGGAGACACCCTAACCTCTAGCAAGCAGCTTGCCTCCGCGTTGGCGGCGCACTTCCCTTATGTATTTGCAAATGAACCTGTACCTGTTGCGAATCCAGCATATAACACTTTTACCCAACTCGACATGCCGAATTGCGGTGTTGAAGAATTATATCCTATGCTCGCCAGCATTGATGGCACCAAACCTGCCGGAACTGATATGCTGTACTTACTGTTTCCAAAGCAAATTTAACCATCATCTTACCGGTGTGACTAAACTCATCCATAGGTGGCTAGCATATGGCTTGTTACCGATTGAATGGAAATGATGGCTGTTAAAACCTATACTGAAGAGCGGCGTCCATAGCAATTACACTGCTACATGCCAAATTGTAGGACACCTAGTTTGGCGGCGTTTGCTGAGAATATTATTAGAAAGGGATTGCTACAAGTACTAGATTCAAATGCATGCCTGAAGCTTTAACAGCATAGTTTTAGGCTAGCTTACTTAAAAATACCAGCTTGCTTATGATCAGGCATGTGTGGTTGAGGGTAATAAGCAAGAGAAGTCTGTCGAGGTGTTATACATTGATTACCTCGATTACAGCGTTCAACGGCGTCAGTATGAGGTTCTTCTTAAGAAACTCAGGCTGTGCTGCGTCAGTGACTTACTGCACAAGAGGGTTCGAGACATTTTATTTTTCAAAGAGAATCGAACAGGTGGACGGCAAAATAACAGGCGGAAATCGGCGTACAAGTGGCATAACTCAAAACACTGCTAGCACTCACTTTATCCCTGATCCACAACAACGAGCAACCTCATATTCTGCTATCGCCTATTGTCTTGTATAATACGAACACATTTGTAAAACCCTGGATTAACATGTGTTCCTCTAGGTAATTGTAGTGCATTCTGAGCAGTTGTGAGCAACCAGGGTTGTAGTACCTGAACTAAGCAGTGTCCACAATACTGCTGACTTACAGCTAATCACGAGTAACGTTATAAAAGCATTCGGAAGCTTGCTACCTTTCAGCTCATTTGACTTGTAGGTAGACCACGATCGTGTGAATAATAAAACAAATTTAGTAATCTCATGCTGCATCGGTACAAAGACCGGAGTTATGGGACTCATACGGCGAACTTTTACTAATTTTAAAGCCGTTAGATATTCGAGCGTCTTAAAAAGAATTTGCACACCGGCATTGTCTATACGCCTGACGAGTAACTTTAGTCGAAAACATGACACTTTAAAGAGCAAAACAGGTTTGTGGTACGACATAATTATGGATTACTGCAACTGAGCCCATATGACTCTAGATTATTTGGATATGATTAATATGGGTTGTGGCATACGCAACTGATTTTCACCATGGAATTGTGTGGCAGCAGATGGAAGCTTCTCCGATTTAGCTGATTAAAGAAACTTTATTGAAATTGATGACTTATTTACACCGCAGATTACGAACCGAATATTTTCAAGTTTATTGTTTGCTAGCTTTTTGTCCGAGTTCTCAGGTGCATTAGTTTGGTTAAACTAGACAGCTGAATGATTGTTGAACGCTTCCCTTTTGCGTACTGGTACACAATACGCAATTTCTTACCGACGGAAGAAGGAAGAACCATGTATTTTGCTTAGTGGATTTTGCTTAAGCGGCACATTATATTCGTGACGTCTTTATTGTTCCTAATCGCTTGCTTTTCGTTTTAAATTGTCTTAACTTAAATGATCCTAACCATGTTTTAAACAAACCGTTTTAACTAGGAAAAATAAGTCAATTGAGTGTTTTAGGTGGTGATAACTCTTGTAATATAAATCCTCGGCTGAACGCTGTGCGCTACCAGCTAAGAAGCACACGATCAAGGTAATACTTAGCAATTTATTAACCATATCTAATTTGCGGTTTAGTGAAATATAGGTTATTGTGTTTCGGTGTTAACAGCAAATGAAAAAATGATCCAGCTGTGAACGCTACCGTGGTACTTCCTTAGAAAGTCGGTGTAAATTTTTTGGGGCGGATGGAAGCGAGCAAATCACAACTATGAATTTTTCTATTTGGATATTAATATCACGTATACCTGAACAAATGACTTACGGAGGAAATGCTGTTAGCTAGCGCAGTAACTGGACATAAGGATTAATACAGCTAAAGCAGATTTTAACTTTTTATTGCCATCTTGCGATAATCAGCCTGGACTTAATTAGAGTAGAACGCGCATTTGTACGACTGTATTAGAAAGGTGACGGGGCAATATTTAGATTCTGAAGAAGAAGAATTCTGAAGAATTCGAAAATTGAAATTACTTAATGGGTAAAAAGTAGCAAGTACGAGGTTAGAATGGCATTATAAACATAGATGACGACGTCGTCAAATCCGTGGGACTGTCTACAGCCGCTAATGTATTTGTAGCCTGATGAGTGATAGACAAACTCGAAGGCTCTTCATTATTGTGGTGGTATCGTTTTCTACCCGCAGAGCCAGACATAGTGCCGCGCGCTACAATATCCATATTCTTGTGTTCGTCAAGTATACTAAGGGCAGACGATGCAAATGCTATTTTGCTTTTATGATCAATTGAGGATGTAGTATTTTCAAGAAAACTCGCTTTACGCTTTGTGCCGAACCTCGGACGACAGGCAGGTGAAAAACTTGAGCAACGTTCGAGAATTTGCAGTACCGTCTGTTAAATTCGGTGGGCTAGTATGACGTTCGTGGATTTAATACTTTCATTTGTTTATGCGGCATTCATCATCTAATAGTTCACAGACCGTCATTCAAAGCAATCGTCGCGCTAGCCCAGCACCACTGCTTCTGTTTATGCTGCTAAGGCACCTCAGAAACATGTAGGTATAAGGAAAACTAGAGTGGAGCAAAAACGCTTTTCGGGTAAACCATATTTAGCAGTCATCTTTGCCCTGCGCATTTTAATTCGCATAATAAAAAGATGTAGAAAAGTTGAAAACTTTAAAATTTCAGCAGCAAGAAATCTCAGCGCTTGAGCGCAGTACGAAAACACGCTATTCGAATTTTGCAGCAGTGGTGTTTTCGGTATTTTACAAGTCTCGTTACTTTCAGTACAATATTGCCCGCAGTTCTTTTTATTAAAATTTGAAGTGCAAGAATATAGAAGAGCAAATAATATTACTGGCTTAACACACTTCCTACCAACAAGTATTTTGTACAATTATACAATTCTCATAATGCTAGTTACTGCAGACAACCAGCATGAACTTGATAGCGCATGTGAAATAAATCTACGTTTATATTTCCTAGCCAATTTAGATAAGATGCTGCGTTCTAATTGCTGGACGGAAAGCTATACAATGCCGAATCTCAAACATTCACAAAGTATTCTCTCCATGTTGTAGCCGTGACCACCGCTTGTGTTCACTAGAGTCTTAAGTATAAAAATTTCTTTACAGACTGAGTCATACTTTCTATATCATACAAATGGCTGCGTAGACGCAAACAACCGGAAACAACCGAAAGCGCCTTTGGCAACGCGTATTGCCGAACAATTCCTTTAACCCGTGCTTACAGAGGCAGAAGGATTATAAAAAGCTATATTTTTTATCCCTTATGTATTTTGCTCACCAGAATATGAATCTTCACTGAGAGCCACGTTTATGTCAAAAGTACTAAAACTTTTACGATCTAGAAGCGCTGTTACTGCGCGCCCTCAAAATTATGTATTCACCCCCGTGACATAAACCTACGCCGTCCACATCATTTTTGCTGCACAAACTACCTAGTTTTGGAGCACAAACCTATACAAAGTAATTAGAAATGTTCGATTTGCGCTTGCCGTTGTCAGCAAGCATGTCTTAGCTATCGAATGCCACTTCATAATCTTTTGTTAACGATAGTTTTGAAGCTCTTCTGAAACCATGGTTATTTGCTATGTTCTAATTACATGTAAATACCTCGGGCATCCTATGATCCTGACGCACCGACAAATTTCGTTTTATATTCTACTTTACCAACAGTTTGGGTAGAAGAGCAAAAGAGTGAGTTTTCCAGCATTGCTAAGATGCCATCCATTGGAATTACACCAGAATAGCATATATATATATATATATATATTTATCGTAAACACCTTTAATATGAATGTTGATTAAATGAGCAGTAAAGTTTTGTTAAGCCGGAGCGGTTCTTTGAGGTAACTTAGATTTAGAAACCCTACTTCATGTATAAATGCAATAATATGCAGCTACAAAACAAGCACGGTTAATCATGAAGTGGAAGAACAGTTGAATTGTATAAACTGATGAATTTACGTAAGGTTTTCATCAGAGCACGGCACGAAATGTTGGTCAGTTTAATTATCCGAATACACAAACAATGCACCAATCAGCTGTAGGCAACCGCAATGTGCTTCAGAATGAATACTGCCAATGCACAACCTTATTCGTAATTCTAAGCTTTACCTTTATTTGATAAAAAATCTATTATTGTCAAATGCAAACGCTAAAGACGATACTCAACGCTATTTGGAATTCTGAAGAACAGTTTTATGGATGATTTTTCAATACTTAATATGGTGGATTTAAAATTCTTTGTGGGATCTATTTGTAGTTGCGTATAAAATGCAGGTATGTTCCTACTTTGTAACTGCAAGTTTATACTATTAAGTGGGCTTGCTAACCAAAGTTTGTAGTGAATGTGAGGTATAGAGTCATTTCTTGTGAGTTGAATGACAATCCTGAAACTGTAATTATTGAAACATTCATCAAGTTTTAGTCACGTGACATTCACTTAGGGCGTGGTACACCGTGCCTTATCCTTATCAGTTGTCATGTGGTTAATTCTGACAGCAGACTGGAAGCGAAGTCTGTATAACTTATCAGAACGTTTCGCGCACAATATTTGAATTAGCCAAATATAACATGTTTAATATTGTTAGACAGCAAGCCTAAATCCCGCACTCAGTTTAATCCATCCTGTACTTGAGCTACTAGAAGCAATGGGTCAAAAAACAGACGCAGGCAACCAGTAACCCTGAGGATAACCGATAATCAAATAATGACCAAAATTCATACAGTACTTAGGCTATATTTGGCAATTTTATGCTCTGCGTGATTGAACCAGTTCAAGAATTGAACGTATTCTTTGGACTTTGAATAAAACTAGCAATCCTGACTGACCAACGCAGTGGAATGTTTTGGAATAAGTGATGCCCAAACTGCAGTCAATCAGTAACCCTGAGGATAATCGTAAGAAAATAATGACTAAAACTCCTACAGTACTTCCGTTGTAGTTGGTTATTTGATTCTCCGCGTGATTGAAACATTTCAAGAATTGAAAGTATTCAACGGACTTTGGAAAAAACTAGCATTCTTGTCTGACCAAGGCAGTGGAATGTTTGAGAATAAGTGATGCCCAAACTGCCAGTCAACACTACACAACAAATGTAACTTAGTGAATGCCGTCTCCTATAGTTGAAATGAATTGGAGTGATTGCAATGTTTCTTCATGTCTGAAAAATACAAATATACGGCTAAGTAGAGAATCTTATAGCAGCGTGCCAACAAATTTAACAGTATCCCTTGCACGGTATAACCAATGGCAATAAGTGCCAATAAATGAAAATATTGAGCAACGGAAATGCAGAATATACAACGGTGTAGCTCACGGAAATGGTTGTCATGGTCGAGCAACCGTGGAACCATGAATTTCTTGTCACGGATCATAGATATATATTTGCTAGTTGTTGATTTGGCACAGTATTATTCATTAACCTAACTTGCAAGATAGCGTGCAATGATTGATGAATTGGAACCAATTATCTCATGTATTCGTAACAAGTGATCATTAAAGCAATGATATAGAATATGCATAGATTCGGAGAACCATGTTCTAACGATGTTTGGATAATAATGCTGTGTATTGCCTATCCCGGGTTTGTGAAATACTGTCTGATATAAAGTTGTTTCGCTAAAATAATAATAACAAAATAGAGATAACAAGTGTAATTATAAAATATTAATAGTCTTCTTACTTATGAATAAAACAAATCGTCTAACTTCACAGAGAAAATACAAACTGAATGCTAACGGAACATACTACATTTAATAAGCAAACAGACTATTCATTCAAACGAACTGAAAGGATTATTAGCTTATGGTAAAAAGCTTTTCTCATGATCCGCAATGTTAAACATTGGTCAAGCAATACTTTCAGACAGTCGGCCCACATCGTTATCGCATTGATGAACGTTCCCTGCAGCACCTGTTGCACCTGGAACAATGTGCTTGTGTTTAAACGTTTATGACTAATAAGACAATATGCAAAACAACAACGAGTATAATAAAATTGCAGTGTGCTTTAGCGCAGAACTGGATTAAAAAGCAATGGAGTTCCAAGCCAATGAATTTCGTTTTCATGCGGAATTGTAAGTGTTTTGCTTGCAAAGCTTTTACTAGTTACGCCCATCAGATTTTCTTGCTTTTTTCATGATCCATACGTGTTGAGCAACATGCTGCGTGGAAGGTTAAACATTGTAACTTAGGGTTTAGCCAAATTTATTATGTTGCTTTACTTAGGCTGTTTTACGCTTCTGACTGTTCCCTTGCAAAGCCACAGCAAATTGATATAGATTTGCCCTGACACTGAGATGGCAATCATCATTTTAACAATAATAAACTAATTTTGCTTAACCAGTTCTGTGTCAATATGTTACTAAGACGCTAGGAAACCGATGAAAAGCTTCGCGGTTATTTGCTTAGTTGCACGTAATTAGCGAAAGAAAATTATATTCTTAGCAACGGAGATTAAATATTTTCCTGCTACCAGGGTAGTTTATTTTGTGTACTACCATAATAAAGTAGTCAAGCGTCGCTTGGAAAAGAAGACTTGCTAAGCTAAGCTCATTTATAAGGTTAAGAAATGTTCATTACTTGACTACAGGCCATAATGTTTCAAGCACTGCACGATTACGCTTTTTATACGGTTATAGTTGTAGTCAGTTCTATGTGCTACGCCAATGAATTAGTCACCTGGTTGCTGGCAATGTTGAGGTGCTGAGATAAACTTTGTTTGTCGGGTTAAAAATGTATATTACCGGACTGTAAGCAAACATTTTTCAAGCATTGCATAATTAAACTGACGTGCAGCTACGTGTTCGTAACATTGCAAGCTACGTTATGTTGGTATGATAATAACGAAGTAAGCTTAGTACACAAAAGTCCAGGTGCGCCAAATTACCTGAGTTGCACTGTAAGTGCATTTCGTTTACAATGGCTTATTAAGTTACGGTTGCTTGTTCACATATTTCTGCATTAATTTACTGTTTACGGACAATAATGGATTATTACTTGCGATACTGCTCAGCCTTGCTCACAAAGAGACGGAAAATATATACGTGTGTATCATGCTTACGCATCTAACCCTGTTACGGGTTGGGGTTTATACATTGATACAATAGATAACTTTTCTGAATGGCTGCATTTGGGATAATCACCAGCGTCTCTTTCTAGCTGACGGGCATACTTAATTGTTTGTTTTTAATATATATCGGCGCTACAATGAGAACAGCTAGTTACTGTAACGGGAAATGTACCTTAAAATGGATAATCAAATATAACCACCAACCCAAATCTGCCAAGTAATACGCAATCACACATTAATTATTCAAAACTTAGCAGAAACCGTTTACTTAGAGAAACTTTACGCAGTTGGATAAACACTGGAAAAGCTACTAGTATATAATCTGTATTGGCTCATATGAGTTTACCACATCAGCTGTTTTCTGGTTGTGGTAATTAAGCCATATGTGTCATGTGTTATGCGATGGATGGGTTGCTGTGTGTGCCCACGGAATTACCGTTCAGCCTGACTGCGAATGACAAAAATGTTGAGGTATACTTATTCAAGTCAAATGATGGTACAATGGACTGTGCGCATCATCCCTGGTTTACATGAATAATTTTTCAGCATCACGTAATCGTAGTTAAGGCATGACTTCCTTATCCCTAAACCTGTAGGCTTGCACGTGCAGTCTAAATGTAGATTTTTTCAAACGGCAAGTATGAATGCATTATTATTTGGTCAACTAGGATTTGCAAAATGGAGGATGCATTAAATAATTTGTGTTTGTTTGGCAACATAATCTTTTAATTATTGGTCACGGCACAAACCTCTACCTCACCGATTCCCGTTGTAATTTGTTAAAAATATAAAATAGAGAAATAGTTAAGCAAAGCTAGTAGGACTATCGCTGAGAAAATAGCACTGGATGGTTACGACGTATAAAAGAATGGGAGCTCCATAAATATTTATTAAGTAGCGATGAAGGAATGAAGGACTTTATCCGTCTTAGCAATTTTAAAATACTTACAAGTGATTGTACCATCTATTGTTTCATTAGGTTTGCAACCATTTATGCAAAGCTGAAGAGAATATGATGATTTATTAAGTTAACCGCAAGCGTCCTCATTAAATTTTTAACATTTATAAGTGAGCTTCCATCTAACCGAAAATAGAATATCCCACTTAGTCACTGCGTTGTATTAGGCGCTCTTTCATCAAAATGTACCTTGGCTTTTCCGGTTACTGCATTTTTGGCAATGCTCTGATCCTGGTTAAAAATGTGATTCAAGGTCAGTTCGTATTACGCACGCACTACATATCAATGACACCCATAGTATTAAAATTTATTTGTTAATATAATGAGAATAGGTGAACGGCGTTAATTAATTGAAAATGCCATAACGTTTTTCGGCTTTTCTACGTTCAAATTTTGTAAGAATTTCCTTGTGTTATAAACATGGAAATCCGTAACAGTGTTGTCTACAATATTAATAAAGGACCTCGGGTATCATGTTAGTGGATGTAAAATAATCAATAGTTCTGTTTGCTTAAAGGTAGAAGTATGCAACCTCAGTACGCACGCGGTATTGGACGTGTCGGGATACGTTACCGCCGAGGTACCCCATGAAATACTCTTGGTTCACTATACTTTACAGCTAATTGACCTTATAAATGAGAACCTGAGCATGAAAATTGAAAAAGCAGCGCTACTATTTTATGTGAGAGAAACCAATTGTCGATCAGGTCCGTCTTAACAGGGGATTTGTAAGCTTGTTAATCAATTTTCAGGAATGAATAATTGTCATTAGGCTGAATGTATCCTACGCAGTAAATATATAACGATTTACTCCTGTCATTATACCTGAAGCTAACACAATTTATGCATGTCCTACATCGCAGCCCGTGACCGAACCATTGGTATGTTCGTATTTATGATGATCCTTAAACTCCGTACTGGTTTGCGCCTTGATAAATCGGGATGTTAATGCGTGGTAACGTACCTATTGATGAAAGTTTAAACTTCATATACCATAACTTAATGTGTCAACAGTAACATTGACAGATCCATGATCTACCAGTATTTATTGTACTATTACAACAATATCCAGATGTGCATGCTTAGCTTATCATAAACGCGGCCTTATCAGCAACATCTTACACATTCTTGCTTTTTGTCCTAAGTAACTGGAGAGACTAGGATTACCAAGGACGTTTCACTGTCTACACCGTTTAATTTAGGCGTCGATTTGGAAAATCGGTCGGTGTACTCTACTTTTGCATTGTAAAAAATAGCGAATCTAACTTATTGTGACATTTGTCAAAATGTTTATAAAAGCGAACCTAGCAGTAGTTAGTATCATTGTCTAAAATCTATAGCTGAGTTTCGTAACAAATGTCGATCCATCAAATATAGGTTGCAAGTCAGTTGCAAGTAGCATACGCTTCTACCACTAAAGTTGACTTTAACTACAGAGGTGGTCTAGGACATTTGTTTGCGCACCAATTGCTTTTATTTAGCTACAGGGATCTTCCTTTGCTCTGAGTGACTCTACTAAATGGTGTAACGTTGCCACACATAAGTACCAGTAACAAGATAACTGTTAATGTCACAAAACACTTGTCCTTATGTTATAGCCATCATATGCGCAGGCAATGAAGGTCAGTAAATTTACACGAAGAAGTATTATTTAGACGATATCCAGCATCAAATCCAAAATTTTAAGGAAGCTTAAATATATTTATTTAGACTGATACAGTTTGTAAACTTTTAGCAACATGTAATTCAAAATTTACTATAGAAATGCTACCAAATGCGTAAAAATAGCTTTAGTTAAGTGGTATTCATGATGAAGTACTAGAATTTGTAGTTAGGGAACGGTGATATTCATAGCCACCCATGTACCGCGTTAACAAGTAAAGTGAAGAAACTAATCCAAAAATCATTTATGTTAACGGATGCACTGAATCTAAATCAATTTTTGTTACTTAAAAGGATGCACCCGAACCTCCAGTAAGCAAAAGTTTTTGAGATTTGCATTGTACTATTTCAACCCAGCAACTATATGTGAACCTTTCACGCGGAAGCAAAAAGATGAAACAGGTGGTGTTCGAAAGAAGCCAGTTTGGATATATAAGCTAAATAAATCAAATAGGTCTGAGGTCCTAATTTGATCGTTATTCTCTAGTTTGCAGAACTAAGCAGCAAAAGTGCATGAATTCATTTCCTGCTTTAGTGAATCCATTGTTTATAAAAGGTAGCAAGTATATATCTGTTGTGTTAATTAGCCGCCGTTTAATGTACAGATAAGGTTTTGTACATAGGGTTAATCCGTGGGGAACGTCATAATTTATAGTGTACACACTAGGATGGTTTCTCAAATATCGACCAAACGGGTACTTCAATTTGCGACAAATTTTCGGCGGAACGGGTTACTAATCGCTGGTGACACTGAAGTCATTACCTGAACACAGAAATATGATTGGCGCTCGTTGCGGTTTAGTACTGCATTTGTGGACGAAATGCTCTCCAAGTCGGCCTGGCGCAAGCAATTCAGCGGGGAGCAGGCTGAAATATATGCCATCTAATTACTTCTAGATAAGTGCTGTAGCAAAAACTCTTAGACCATGACCTAGTCATCCCGATCGCGGGTTTTTCCCAGTAGGTGTTGGAGGTTTACACATCATGAGGACATGATGTAAGCATAATTGGAATTGAGATAACTTTCGTGCAACAGTCTTCCAGATGTTGACGGCCATGTGCCTGGGTCAACAAATAATGAATTGTGGTATACTGCATCATGATCACTACAGCGCATCTGCTAACTTGGTAAAAAATCCTCACAAATACAAAAATTACCTCATTTCATGTTTGCTAAACAAGCATTACTGCCTTTGATTTGGAATGGGGGAAATAGTAAAGGCAGCTGCAAATTGAGGCATTGCTTGAGTGGAACTGAAAAAGCATCACCTCCATGAATGAAGTTCGATTAAGCTAGGAAGCAGTTCCTTGATATTACCAATATACAATTCTCTCATCCGAATCCAAATCGTGTACGATTATTTTAATTTGCCTTTCATCATTACCCTCAATTTTAGCCGCCTTACGAAGCTTAATTAAAAAGTCAAGTACGTCGGATTAAATGAAATGGTTTTTTCACACTTCAACAAAATCGCTACTGCATCTTCTAACAGTTAACTTACAAATGTAATTTTTGACTTGTAATATTATGTTGGTTTTAATTATAAAACGGTTTACAACCATTATGTAATATGTCAAAGCAAAAGGTGTGTCTACTCTCAATCGCTTAGCGTAAAGTTTACGCTATCCGCGTAAGATACTTACTGTTGAAAGACTTCCGAGTGCATATTTAATAAAAATATTATTACTTATCAAATGTACAATTTATAAATCAGATAAAGCAATTAAGTTTTGAAAACATATGTCCTACCGGATAATCCCGACTAAAAGCTAATCCTTTGCTTTAAAAGTGAATAAAATATCTTGATG
>CALYDF020007705.1:0-12307 GCA_944474145.2 Dicrocoelium dendriticum | reverse complement strand
GCGACCTTCTTACAAAGACAGGAGGGGCAATTCTGTATTATCGAAGCAACCTACAATGCGAGACCGTGGGAAGATTCTGAACTGCAATTCCTTAATTCCTTCGATACCGCCTGCAGTTTAAAGCAGAAACACCTTACAGGTTTAGTGTACCACTCCCAAACTCTACACCCGAAATGGACCACCATTTGGAGACAGTTTTAAGATGCAGTTTAAAGGAAAAGTACACGCACATCCTTGTAATTACTAAAGTAAAGCCACAGTGTTCAGAACCTTCTACGATCACAGGACATGACAAAATCGATCGGCATGAGCTCGTAACTAATGTTCCACTTTATAATGATGTCACTTGTTCCACCCGTTTCACAACAATAACAGAACATCTTTGCCGAATCTTGTATTCAACATCGAGGAACATCCGCCTAATATATTTATTGTGGAGTGTATTTTGGTCGTAGTTATCATGGAGTACATTGCAACTTCATCTAATAGACAGCATGGTTAGGAGAACAGTAAGTCGGTGCGTACATTTACACGCTATGACCGCTTAGCCAAGCCTATCAGTGCCACAACTTGTTCGCTCCTCACCGAAGATCTCTGCAATGCACTACGCCCGTATTAATCAGCAAATCCAATCTGTTGGTGACGAATACTTCTGAGATAAGGGTTTGCCATGGGCCTAAAATCGTTCCAATCGTAAGGAGTAGAACCCAAAATCGGATATTTATGTGCAACGTAGTAAGGCGAGAGTATAAATCATCCTTAACGCCAGGTATTTGGGAAAACTACCTAGCACTATTTAATCAGTGCCTTCAACTGCTAAGAGAAAACAATCCACAGATCAGCGGAACATGATGAAAACCTTCAGGGCTAAACACAAACTGTTATACAAACATATCAACGGCTTTCGCAAGGTGACGCAGGGAATTCCTTCACTACGAACCGCTGAGGGCCCTACATGAACCGATACAGAAGCAGAAAGCGCATTGCGGACGCAATTTACTCCCACATTGCAGAGTCTTACCAGCAGGCGGTCACATAGCATTTGCTATCCATCCTTCAGCACTCACCCATACCTCTATTACTATTAAGGATGTATTGCAGAAGCTGAAGAATATGTGGAACCACAGCTACCCTGATGTCAATGACATTCGCCCAGAAGCACTGGGAGCAGAAGCAGAACAACCAGCAGAAGCTTCGGCTCAATGCTTTGAGCACTACTTATGCCAGAAGCAGGTTGTTGTCATGTAGATGGTTGCCATAATAAGTCCGATTCACAGATGCAGAAGCAGAACTGAGCTTCAAACTGCCGCCCAGTGATCTTTCCCTGCACTGTCCAAGGTAATGGAATCCGTCGTCCCCGAAGCGATGGTGTTTGATCTGAAAAATTGTTGTATTATTGCTCCGGAGCAACATGGCATCCGTCGACAGTGATCGTACACAACAAATGTACTAATCGCAAGGAGTAGGTAGACTAAGTCAGCTGACGCTGGAGAGGACATTGACGTGATATGCTTGGATTTGTCGTTTAGATCACAGGATGTTTCTTTCCATGCTCCAATACAACGGAATCGGTGCACCTCTCTTAAGCTGGATCACCAACTTTCTTTCCCAAAGTCAGTTGGCGGTCAGAGTCGAGTGTGATGTGCCTCACGCCTAAGTAACAGAACCATGAGTGTTTTTAGTATTTTTTAATGACCTTACAAATACAATCGCTTTACGTTTTCCACCGTTTGCCGACCATGATGGGATGTCAGGCAGGATTCAGGCGGACGCCGACAAAATTTGCTTCAGCTTGTACTAGGTATGGTATAGCAGTAGTCAATTCAAAAACTCTGCAGTTCAAAATGACTAAATGCAAGGTCCTTTCCATAAGACACCAGACCAACTACTCATATAAGTTAGGAACGCAAGCACTGTAGCAATGATTCGTAGCACACAACATTGGCGTTCGCGTTCAGGACAACTTGGGTTGCTTTTGACAATCAAAAATGGCATCGATATTTTTTATATAACATGTTAGGTTGCTGAGACGCGCATTAGGACAATTGGGCGCCCTTTTTCTCAGACAGATGCTCAGTGTGTATGTCCGCCCCGATGACGGATACGCAATTCAAGTCTGGCAGCCATGGCTGATAAATGACTTCACCGCAATGGACCAACCTCAACGTCGCGCATCCTAATAGGTCAGTTGGATGCGCATTCTACCATGCGAGCAAATGTTGGAACGTTTGCGAGTATTCCGCATACGAAGGCGTGGATTACGAGGCGATTGTTAATGGTATGCTTGAGTTTATACTATTCAACTTATGTGTGCCACTCTTTACTGCAACTCAGCAGGAACACAAACTTGAGAGGTCACCCCTTGAAACCAGCACAATCATAGAGTCGTCTAGTGTACCGTAGAAACTTTTTCCTGTTTGCGTGTGTTACATGTAGAATACTTTCCCAAAATCGGTCGTTTCGGCACATGTTTTAACCATATTCAAACGCCGGTTGGACGACACACTCATTCATGTTGATTTTGTTACCTAGCATTAGCTCTCTGTCTTGCTCCCAGAAAAGAGCATGAATTTGTTAATAGTCACCTGTTGTATCTGCATAACAACGGGGAGTGCAGGGCTACCGCAATAAAAACAATAGGTCCATTCTTTTGACAGCAAGAATACTAACTGTACTTTTTAATCAACTTTTTTGATAACCCACCAGAACACACAGCGGAGCTTGTAAAGCCGGACTTCTTAACCCGTAGAAATTTAGTAACAACTTTTCGGAATGCCATGTAAGTCAGTTTCCTAAGGTCATACCACAGCAGCCGGTTGCACTGTAAGATAGTGCGCGCCCTGTCTGCAGTATTTTGAGTAGTGACGGAGTTGCTATTAATTGTAAATGGATAAAGCCTACAACTGTGTGATCAACAGAACTTGATCCGTCATCAATGAATATTTCAAGACTGGTCAACTAACTTCCGTTTCCGGGAACGTTCTTTTCTTACCAACGCTTTAGACAGTTTTACTTGTAGAATAAGTTGTTTCCTTGAATCATGTTTTGGGTATACTAATTACTGAACGATGCTTATGAATTTGAACGAGGATAAAGCGATTTGCAATTGGTAACGTCTGTTGTTGGATCAGGCAGAGACGGACTGATCATTAGTGCACTAAACATATGAGCAAAGTGAGTAGTCAGACCGAGATCGCTTGACACTGACAGACCGGGGAGAACAACTCAGGCGGAACACAGGTTGCACACTGTCAATGGCTATGTTACGGCGTCACTCACATGACGATGAGGAACCTCTGTGAGACATGGACAGATTTTCCTAGGCTGAAGGGACAGGCCTGAATACAACAACCTCAGGGCAAACGTAAGGTCCAAATTATCTTAGGCTGATTGCTGCACGAGATTAAAGTTAGAGATTAAAACAAGCAACATAATAAATTCTATTTATAGCGCTCAAGCTATCGCTAGCTATATTTGTCTTCCGGTTGGATACCAAATTTCTTCCTGTTATTTGACCATTGTGAACATTGTAACTGACCACACAGATTTGTTTTAGTTGACGTGTGGTGAAGTGTCCGCAGCAGATTGACGCCGCAAGAGACTATGTCGCAGTTGCAGATCTGGCCGTGGTAACCGGGTTACAGTGGCTCAGTATGCCTACTAGGTTTAGCGTAAACGGCTTAGTTTTTCGCTTCGTAGCCTGCAACAGTTGTGCTTCCGGCTGACTTAACCTGCGCGACAGGTGTCCCACAAGCGCTGCCTTGGGAAGCACTAAAAACGCTTGCTGTTCAAATCGATTTGAGGTCAATAGCCACTGACATTGACTTTGTATACGACTGGCGAAATTAGTTCACTTTACTCAATAAGCAAGCCAAAAAGGGCGTATACACACGTTTGGCCTGTCACAACTTCTTCGTTTCAAAAAAGAAAGAAAACATTGGCGTTTTTCTTGATAAGTGGACTGACAAAAACTTCTCGCAGCAGCAGTGTTAGTAGTGTAAAACTTAAGAATTTGAGTTAACTGTGTCCATCCATGAACAACAGCAAAATGGAAAATGAGGTTACCTGACAAGCTCAACTAATCTATACAAAACAAAATAGACCTAAGCTGGATAGCGTAGGCATCGCATTAGATGAAGTCTTCATGCCATAATGCTCTTTATACCGTATTGATAATCGCGTAACTTGTCGATTCAAATAGGTTCTCATTAAAACGTGTCAAGTTCGTCTTTCATATGCGACAAATATCAGGTGGAGATCGGTCACACTGCATGGAAAAATCCAAAGTCTAACGCACATCGAGAAGGCAAATGAGTGTGTGCTTGCGGTTTAAAAGCCGGCATCTAATGATATGTAATGCGAGTGGAAGCTGTCCAGTAAGACCAGTGTTGACTAGCGTAGATAACCAATCAAAGGCAGATGAGTATTGGTTGATGTGCCCAGCCACTGGTGTGGCCTAAGGAATGACAAAATCTGTATTTTTTACTTTTACTTTAATTTTAGTCTAATTTTTGTTCTTAACAAGTCGATGATCCGTATCGGTGTGCTACTGACACGACAAGGTACTGCGAGGATGTTCAAACCGACTGGGTCTGTTATCACTGGAAATCGCTTGCACTGCTTTGGAATATCAAGTACTTGAGTACGGAATTTGGAAGCCGTTGTAGGAAGACATAAAAAAATGCCTAGCATTGAAGCCACAAAATGTAGTTCGTAGGCACAAAGACGAGGACACCAAAATCAGTGGTTAGAAAAGATCTTTATGAGCCATCAGTTGCAGTCGATCACAGAGATAACAGTTTTTACAACATTTGACCTCATAGAGCTTTGATAAATAGTAAACCAGTGATAATATTAAACTGCGAGGAGATGCTATGCAGTTTATGAGATTTTTCATTTGTACATTCCAATTTGCTGATTTTAGCTGTAAATGAGTGGCTCAACTGCATTTGAAAGCAAACATTTGTATAGGACAACTTAAGTCGATACACTTAACATTAGGTATGGCTCCCTCAGGTGCAGCGCGCTAGTGTTTACGAGTTGGGTAACACTTCAATTTTATTTGCTTCAGCTAGGTTCTGAGTGATCGAAATGACCAAGTTTTACTTCAGCGCCGTTTACGGTCCACGTTAAAATTGTGTGTCGCAATCAAATCACACGAAAGTTTCAAAATGACTTACTTAATAATAAAACTTCTCAATAAATTTGGTGAATTTTTGGCTAGTAAGTACGCTTCTTAATTTTTGCCAGTTTACCGATTACACATGGCTATGAAGGTGACATATGGAAATACGATCTCGTGGTCCAGTTTTTGAATGTCGATGGAAAGACGGACATGCGCCAGACCAACACCGAAGTTAAGCGATAAAACTGGATAAGTCTACAAATTTGCATCCCTTAGCTAATGCAACGAAAAATCAAAAAGATCAGCTGAGGAGATCTCTACATGGGAACAGCCACTGACTGAGGCGAGGACGACTGCGCCAGTACAGGTTGAACTGAATAAAAACATACTCGGTTCGACAGCCGAAATATTTTACTACCAATTTAAGGAACATGACTAGTTTAAGCTATGCTACGAATGGTCAAATAGAAGGCACCAATATGAGGAAAAGTAAAGGATAAATCTGAGCCTGAATTTCTCTGTACATTCAGTTACCTCTCCAATTGCATCTCGGGAAGCGACAATTTCCATCTCGGGAACGTCTGCTAACCGCAACTCTACATCAGGAAAGATTGCACCAACGGTATCCACGTTAGGATCCCCGACCAGAACAACGGAGACCGCTCCACAAGTTTCTGTAGTACCGTAGGCTGCAAGTAACTAAGAGAAGGAACAGCAGAGGTCGTGCTTCAGAATGGGTAGTGACCGCAGTGAAAAAGTAAAAAGCCACAGGCTAACACAGAGGAATAGGTTTAATTTACTAACATACCACAATTAAAGCAGAATGCGCAATCAGTACAACATTTGACAAGGTTGTTAGCGGGAATGTTCATGTGACCTTAGCCAGTGAAGCAGCTTCCAATGATTCGAAGTGCATCACCCAGAAGAGCTCAATAAACTTTTGGGGTTGGGAAATTGTCATGATAAACTCGGTTCGGGTCGTCTTGCAAAGTACTTGTGACGGAGAGAATGGATCATTTGTAGTTAATTTAAATTCTCCGATTGAAGATGGATTTCGAAAAGTACCCACAGCTTTCAAGTGGTACTACGCTGTCAGCTCAGGTCTACCACACCCACAATATTTCAAAGCTAGCAGTTAGGTCATATGCAGAGTAAAGACACACCTACTCCTGCAGATATGGAAGCAAAAAAACACACCAGATAACTGGCTTTAGTCGAGCCCATGGAAGTTACTTAAGAGGGGCATCTGCAAGTTTGTAATAACCCCAGTGCCATCAGCCCTACACTAGTAGTAACAAAGTCGCCGACTTCCATCCTCTCCATCGTCATGATGTAGATAAGAAATGCAGGATAAGGGAAGCGCTGCTCGGTTTCCAACCCGGACTGGCGGTATGAAAGAATTGCGACTTACGGCAGGTGATTGAGTGGAATAATACACACCGCAGACCGAAAATGGAAAGTTGTCTATCGCAGGTGTGCACGCTCTGCTTGCGCACGGTAAGCTACGCCTAAAGCTTCAGAGCAAGAACAACGAACATTTCTGCGGAATATTCTGATTTCAGTATATTTGGCGTATCCTCTTCAGCTACCTACATACAATGGGTGAAATTTTTAAACGATTGAGAGTAATAGGTCAATACCAGAAAACGATGGTTAGTTTCGTTGGCTAGCCTGTTTTGCCTCAGCGAGGCAAAGCAAGATTGTCCACTCGGATTTCAGAACACGTCCCGCGGAACCCTGCTCTCCGTGGCGCAACATTACCTACCAGCTCCGTTGCCCTGCACTTATTCGACTGCACGATGTGCCAGCATTCCTACGAAGCATTCGAGGTCATCAACAGACTGAGCAACCCCAAGTTGTTGCTTTTGCTGAGGCTTCCGCCATCCAGAGTTCGAAGCCTAAGCTATGTAAACAAATTGAGTTGGTGGCCAATCTTGCTTTGCTTTGGTGAAGCAAACCAGGCTAACCAACGCAACTAACCATCAACTTCTGGTATTGACCTGTTACTCTCAATCGTTTGTAATGTTCACCCATTGTATGTACGCTGCCAGAGATAATTCACGAAGCATACTGAATTCAGAATATTCCGCAGAAATGTCCGTTGTTGTTGCTCTGTTAAAACTTTTATGGGTAATGGTTGTGTGACATTTTTAAAGCTTCAAAGTGGAACGTTGGTAATAGCGAAGAAAGCCGTGACAAACTTTTGGATTTGGAATAGAATACTCCAAATATTCTAATAATACAATCCTAAATGTGTCCGTCGCTGTCTATGCTAACTGTAGAAACGTAATCATACGACCGATGCTGTCTGGTTCTGCACGTAGTGAACGGCTATTCCCCTCGCCAGATGTATAGCCGTGTTGGGACAGAAGTGCGACAGACTGGCACAGACTGTAGAGCAAGCAGCTGCCGTGAGATATATTCCACCATAACCATTCGAAACTGCGCCTCAAACACGACCGTCAATATTAAACCAATTTAGTACGGTGCAGCAAGGCCAAACATAAAAGCAACGAACCAGTGTTAACATATCCGATAATTGGGGCAGCTTATAAAGATGCTTTCGCAGCACATGCATCATCTGAGCCACGCGCCACATGGAATACTATTAAATTACCGTCAACATACACGTCCGTTGACACTACCTATCGCGGCCCCGCCTACGGCCAAAATTGGTGCAGTTAGTATCGCCAACGCCAAAACGAGCCCAAGTCGCCATCAGCTGTCCTACCGGATAAAGCAGCCACACGTCCCTCTCAAAGACAATAAGATAATAATTCTCTGAATGTTATATGGTCCATTGTGCAGCAAACTCCATGAAAGACGAGCTAAAAAGCGACAGGTAACAATAGCACTCAGTGCATCAACTTAGTGGTTCAGGCTAAGCCGGTCAGTACGATTTGCCTCGTCCGCATCCAAACGCTGCATCCAACGGTGGACTGTGGTTACTTCAAGCAACACTTCAGTCAAGAATTGATGCACAGGTAATTGTCTTAGCAGCCACTCGCATCCGTACAATTACATGCACTGTTCGAATTTTCCTGATGTTCCTCGCGGCCAGCGGCAGAAATGCAAACAAAATCCAGAGGATTTCCGTAAATAAAAAGAGGTGAGTTTGATCCTTCTTCACGGTGTCCACGCGCTTCAGACATTAAGCGAGCTAGGAGCTAAAGCCTATGACTGGATTGAAAGGACCTTTATCCGTGAAGGGCTCTCACTCGAAAACGTGATCGTCAATTCGACATCAGGGTTACCGCGAGCACAAGGAGTGTGGTCCCCGATTGATGAAAATAACATTACAATCCAATGAGATGGCAGAAGTGTTAAATAAATGAATAAATTTTTATATTTACCGACAGACTGTACACGGTCTTATAAGTGGGGGCAATCATTTTTTCAAAATACGGTTACAAAATGCGTAAATTGCTGTCATCCGAAAAAAATGTAAGCGTGATGCACACACAGTCACACAGGACATGGTAACTGCACAGACAGTTCGTCTGTGAAACTCAGACACCATGCAGCTAAGAACGATGACAATGACAAAATACCCGGCAGCCGATGGAGGACGTTATCATTCACTTTCTGACATTGAGTACTCTACACAATAACAGGGAATGGCCCTGTGGCATGTGTCTGCGGTCCTCCAAGAAAAAGGCCAGTAGTTGATCTGTCAAGAGTCGACGTAAATCTCCGCTCGAAATCGGCATCTACACTCACGCTTATAACCATCGGGGCCCTTACCTGCATAAGCACAACGTCTACGCAGCAAGCTGATCGAACCGCTGCTTAGTTAGGTGTCCACGCCTTAGGACATAGTCAAGTTCACCGAAGTAAGATGGAACACAGAGATCAGCGAAGCTGAGAATGCTTTGCTGGGCATTATTTCTTTACGAATGGATCCTGTATTACCTATCTTACCCGCATGTTCACATCGTTGAATATGTAGATATGCAAGTTGTTGATTTTCTTTGACGCCGCCTCCCCTTAGACGGAAGTATCTGGGTTACTTAGCAGTTGTTTACGGTCCTTCATTGTCTATCTTGGAAATAGATCACCTCTAAAATTCCCCAATGAGGGCATTCCTAGCACCATAACAATCAGGCCCTTTAGTAAGGGGCTTCCAACTTCTTGCAACTGAAGCATCAGCATTCAACAGGGAACACTTCAAGGCTGACTTGCAATAGGTAATAGCCGTTGTACCTCTGTAAACCGGTGTCCCATCATAAGCGAATCAAGACAAGTGACGCAGCATCTGTTTAAAAAATAATGGCCGACACTAAGACAAAAGATGCAACAGTTAACAATAGCAATTACGCGATGCTGCGCAGTCGTTAAATCTACTACTAAATTAGTGAGAAGGATGACGAAACCTACATTGTTAAAATAGAAATCAGCTTACTTGGAAGATTGGCTACCGATCCAATGATGCTCTTAGGTAAAACGGAACTTAACCTTAGTGTACAATGCGCCTACTATATCAGCAGTACGTAGCTACACAATTCATATGAGTGTACAACCAAATGAAACAACACAGCAAGAGAACATTTTAGCTGTAAAAGCTTTAAAATTTCCATTTGCGAACAAGCCCTAGCTTGAACTCTTTCATACGAAGTACTGTATTTTTCTGATTACTTCCCTCTGCCTTAACAAGCACATGTATTTCCTAAAGGAAATCGCACACGTATCGATTCTTCGGATTGCTCGAAGTGGCACGATTACACTATGCATACCGTATCACGTGTAACCAGATAGGCAAGCGAGCAAAAAGGCAATCGTACAGTCCACCCGTAAGCCTGCAGCGCTTCTCTTCCAACAGTCTGCAAGCGTTGCAGCCTCAGCACAAACAACTAATCCGCTTCTTATTACCACTCAGATGTTATCTCGCTCGCGTGGAACTGAAACCTGCATACGCCAGATTGGCAGCATGACCAATCACGTGTTATATCTCCGATTGGCTAGTCAATCTCGACACCATAGAAGTGTGCTGATACACCGATTGCGGTCAACAGATAACCGACCGATCAACCGACACAATCGTATAACCAACCCGCAAGCCTGCAGGTTGTTTTAAACAACATGACAACCGTTCAAAAATCTAATCGTTTATAACTACCGGCACATTCGGTGCCGCACTAATACGCGTCTGAACGAAAACCGACGCGTTCTCTCTGAAGTCAAGCCGTCCAATCGACATGACCGCAAGCTTCCATAAGACTACCCGCGCGCACAGCGTCACAATTGGTAGTCTTCCCTTAGGCGGGCCCGCAGACTCAACCCCAAAGTGCATCACGTGACACGAGTTCCGACGAACAGGTAAACTACCAACTGAAGTGATCGATAGTATTTGTTCACTAATTGTTTCCTTATCGTGCTATTGTTCCACAGCTTGGCGATGGGTACGATTGTTCAGTACTGAGCTAATGTGGCAGTTCGTATTACACAGCGCATGAGTCGTGGCGAAATTAGGAGCGCATACATGCTTGGCTGAACTATCGCGCACGCCATAGCATATTCGGCGCGCATTCAGCCTGGGCAAGAATGGACACGCGCTAGGTTTATTTATTAATGCCTGCTCTGTGGTTGGCTGACCCAGTCGTAGCGAATTTCAGGGGCCCTTGGAGGTACAAATTTTTAGGAGGGCCACAGAGGGCCATGATGTGAAAAGTGGGTTGCTATAACACAAGCAATAAATTTCAACTAAAAATGTTTCCGAGTTTCTCTCGACGCACTAATCTTCCCTGTGGGTTTCTTAAGCTCGGAGAAATCGCACAAGCTGAAGAGAAAGTCATCTAATTCGTGCAGTATCAAATGTACAAGGATGAGCTACTACTTATGGAAAAATGGAAATAGAAGTGGGATGTCTCAACGTGGTAATGAAGAAGAGCCCTTTGAGATGCTTATGCTCTGGGTTGCGTAACTGTTTGTTTGGTACTGGCAGCAGTTTGTCGTGTTACACCTTGGAAGGTTGCGCGAAGTTGCCCACTATTATACCCGAGATTGTATTTAATTACTACCATTTGCTTGAAGGATATTCAGGAGTCGCACAAGTACTAGCCAGTGTTCCGCGCAAGTATTGGATTGTTCATGACGGGTTAGCTGTGTAACGAATAATGGGAAAGTATCGAATATGAAGAAGACATTTAGCACCTACTGGATGACAGATGATGGTCACATTGGTCCTCAAAACTGCCTCACGCACTTCGACAGATAAATATTTATCTACCACACTCACGATCTCACAAATGTACCAGAATGTAAACAACTACAGCAAAGTGCCATAACTCGGTTTACTAAGGAATGGACGGAACCAACGTTATTCAGAATGAATACGCCACGCGAGCAGAATAGACACTCGAATTCAGAACGTAGTGGGTTAACC
Organism: Dicrocoelium dendriticum; assembly: GCA_944474145.2. Lineage (NCBI taxonomy): Eukaryota > Metazoa > Platyhelminthes > Trematoda > Plagiorchiida > Dicrocoeliidae > Dicrocoelium > Dicrocoelium dendriticum. The sequence goes on along the minus strand of CALYDF020007705.1, from coordinate 800 downwards.
TGACCTAGCCGACAGATGTGCGCGCGGGATAAGACTGCAGACGAAAAACCTGTAACCTAACCCTTTGAAGTGAGACCTGACGAGCATTCTTTCTCGGCACGGGGTGCCACATAGTGGTAGTGTCCTTAGGAAAACTCCGTTAGTATCAGTGTGGCTTCGTGCGATAAAAGCCACAGTGTTGTGAGGAGAATGTCGCGAGTGAAGCTCAGTCGATACACAGTGGATAGGCAACAAAGTCCTGTGGTAGAATCAGTTGTGAGTTGCACAGTCGAAGTCCCCGTATGGTGATTGTATGTTTGACTTGAGCGCGGCGAAACCTGCGCAAATTTGGCGGGGCTCTATCAGCTCTGCAAAAAAATGTTTGCCCGGTCTAGATTCATCCTTTCATAAACAGCAACTAGCGTGCGCGTAATGCGTTTCCAAGATTCATATTGACCACGGGAGATTAGTGCGCCGAGAGAAGATCAGAAAATTGATTAGATGAATTCTGTTAATCGTGTTTTGGCAACGCACTTTTTACATCATGGCCCTCTTTGGCCCTCCTAAAAATTTGTACCTCCAAGGGCCCCTGAAATTCGCTACGACTAGCAGGCATTAATAAATAAACCTAGCTCGTGTCCATTCTTGACCAGGCTGAATGCGCGCCGAATATGCTATGGCGTGCGCGATAGGTCAGCCAAGCATGCACATGATCCTAATTTCGCCACGACTCGTTGTCCAGGAGAAAGTAAGAGTTGCCTTGGAAATCCACTATTTTAGCGATTAATCGATTAATAAGGATTATCGCGTCGAGTTCGAAC
>CALYDF020007704.1:0-12280 GCA_944474145.2 Dicrocoelium dendriticum | reverse complement strand
GGACCAGGCGAAAACGGAGACAGAGGGCGAGTGAAACATATCGGTATATACAGCTAGTTGGATCCATAATTAACGACCTTTGTTGATGCATGACATTTTTCCTTTGATTCAGTCAAACAAACTCACTCCAATGCGTCCAACTGTTTGCCAATCAGCGTGCATGCGAGAAACGTGTGAACGTCCAATCGGCTGCCGCCTTTGCTTGCGGCAGCCTAACGGCTTCCTTGCTGGGCTGGCACCGCACGTTCGTTCGAGTGTATACTCCCATCACATCCTCCCTTTTTTCATGTTCTTGCTGCTGTACTTTGCTAAATAGTCCATACACTTTACCACTCCGCGTCCTCTTTGTTGGATCTGCCGATGTCGCCTCATTGCCGCACGCAGTATAACGCTCTCTCCCTGATTCATGCTGTCGCCTCGGACATCTCCTCAGCTGTACTCGGTTTCTTCTCAGCTTCTTCCCTCCAACATTTACTTCGTATGACCTTTCACCGACTTTCGCAGCCACGACTCCTTTTCTCCACCGCTCCTGTCCATCGGGAATTGGTTCAACCCATACTTCTTCCCCCACTGTCAGCTCAGGTAATTCCCGTGCGCCGTTGTCGTAGTACCGTTTCTGAGTAGCCATTCGCCTTTTCAAATTGTTCTGTACTTTCTCAAATTGTGGCGTGACAGGGCGCAGAAGTGTTGCGGATGCAGGCATCACAGTTCTGGTCCTTCGACTGTATAGGCGCTGCACTGGGCTCAGGCCGATATCCGTTGAAGGAGTGTTGCGACTCTCCAGTAGCATGAGGGTATGGGTCCTCCCGAGTATCTCTAGCCTTCGCTAATAGTCGCTTGGCTTGCTTCACTGCCGACTCTGCCTTCCCATTTGATTGACTGTAATAGGGGACTGGTTTGCCGATGTGCGAATTCCCATTTGGTTGCGAAAACCTGGAATGCCATGCTGCTGAACTGGGGACCGTTGTCCGAGACTAGATCCTCCGGTATCCCGTGCCGTGCGAATTGACATCTGAGTTTGTTGATTACTGCCTCCGTGGTCGTGGTGGTGAGTAAATCGATTTCAAAGTATTCACTATAATAGTCCACCGTGAGTAAGTAATCCTTTCCGTTGTCCCAGAATAGATCCACTGCTACCTTTTGCCACGGTCGGTCCGGAACATCATGCAGCATCATCGGTTCCTTCGTTTGCCGAATGTCGTGTGAACGGCTGCCTGGCTATTAGTTAGACACATGATCCTTGATCGGACCTGTCATTCCTGGCCAGAACATCAGTTCTCTTGCTCGATTAATAGTGTAATTTGTACCCAGGTGAGCGCGATGGACATGCTCCAGCACCTCATTTCGGAGAGAAAAAAGGATTAGGATTCGACTTCCCTTAAACAACAGACCGTCACAGACAGTGAGTTCGTCCCGAAAATTTAAGTAGGGTGTTAATTCCTTCGGGAGCTGCTTCTTTGTCTTCGGCCACCCATTCAGGACAAAGTCTCGCAAAGCTACAATAGTTTGGTCTTCCTCCGTGAAACGCCTTATGTCTTTCATACGCTTTTCTGTCACTGCCAGATGCGGCACTATGCTAACTGTTTCGAGCCCTTCTAGATGATGTTCGGCCACTGGCGGATGTGCTCTTGACAGGGTGTCCGCGAAGAACATATGTGTGCCGGGTGTGTACACAATGTCAATATCATATTTTTGGAGCCGGAAAAGCATACGCTGCAGAAGGCGAGGAACGTTATTCAGTGGTTTAGTGGCTATCGACACCAGCGGCTTATGATCAGTGTACACGGTTGTCTATCTTCCAAAAGTATAATCATTGAAACGCTTCATGGCATAGACCACTGCCAGAATCAATTTCTCGATCTGTGCGTACCGCTTCTTGGCCTCTGTGAGTGCTCGAGTGCGGAAATCCAAAGGTCTTCCGTTCTGCAACAGTACAGCACCTATTCCACTCTGGCTACTATCACACTGTACCTCCAATGGTTGTGCTGGATCGTAATATCCGAGTACGGGCGCATTAATGATAAGGTTCTTAATGGTTTCGAAAGCCAAATCCTGTTCCTTCCCCCAGCTCCAATTTACTCCTTTGTGAGTTAACTGCCTAATCGGAGTCATGACATCAGCGAGTCCTGGTAGGAACCGGCTTAAATAGTTCACCATACCGGTTAGGCGTTGGACTGCCTTCACATCGTTAGGGGACGGCATCTCTTGTATCGCCTTAATTTTCCCTGGGTCAACTCTGATTCCGTCGGATGTTAACACATGCCCATGGAAAATCACCTCCTCTTTCCGCAGCTCTACTTTCTCGCGTTTTAGCTTGATGTTCTTTTGTACGCGACGCCTCAGGAATCGGTGTAGCTTAGTGTCATGCTCTTCTTCGGTAGAACCATAAATCAGAACGTCATCTGCCACACAGGTTACGCCATCTAAATCATCTATTGCTTGCACCAAACGCTTTTGGAAAATTTCGCTAGACACCTTCAGGCCAAACGGTAATCGCAGCCAACGATAACGTCCGAACGGTGTAGCAAATGTGGTGAGGAAACTGGATTCGTCGTCTAGAACAACGTGCCAGAATGCGGAAGAAAGATCTACTTTCGTGAAAAACTTAGCTTTTGTCAAACGCGGTAAAACATCTTCTAACGTCGGTAGCGCATAATGTTCTCTACGCAGGGCTTCATTCAGTGGCTTCGGGTCTATACATACGCGTAGTTCGCCAGTTTTCTTCGTAATGATTGCGACCTGGCTAACCCAGTCTGTTGGCTCATCAACATTTGCAAGCACCCCCTGCATAACCAGCTTGTTCAATTCCGCGGAAAATCGGTCACGTAGCGCAACTGGGACTCTCCTAGCAGGTAACGCAATCGGGCTTACCAAAGGATCTAACGACAAGTGAGCAGTACCCTCGAATTCCCCTAAACCCGGGCTAAACACCGACGGATATAGGTCACTAACATCGGCTTCACTCTGGCAAGCGTACACAAAACGATCATATAAAAATGACAAAGCCAAGAGATAAAATCGAATCAATGCCGAGAATCGGCGTGAGATCCTCATCCACGATCACGAACTGCAGACGATGCGAAACATCGGCTCTCGGATTGACAACTTCAATTGTCGCTGAGCCCTTTGGTTTGAGTCTGGAACCATTCCACATGCGCAAATAATCTTGATCCGATTGAATTTGCACGCCGCGGCAGTGCTTTCTGGGCAAAATATTGATCGTCGCGCCTGTGTCTAACTGGAATCGCACAGACCGTCCCTACATCAGAAGACTTGCACTGACACACTTCTGCGACGCTTTCCGAGACACGTTACCAATCGATTGTTCGGTGTCTTCTGTTGATTTGTCTGGAACAAGTGCACCGACATCTGTCGACTGACAGCAGCGGGCGAAGTGACTGCGCTTCCCACATTTGACACAAATGCGGCCCCACGCCGGACACTGTTCGCGGTTCCTCGGATGTCGTGTTGCACAGAAGTTGCAGGGCTCCTGTCGCGCGGTCGTGGCCCTCGTAGTTGTGCTCCTGGAAACGGCGCACAACTCTGAATCACCTGCGATTGTCATCTGCTGGAACTGATAGGCAGTGGAGGACTGACTGTTACAGATGTCGATACATTGCTGCAGAGATAGGTTACGCTTTCGTAATAGTCGCTTCGTCAAACATTCGTCATTGATCCCACGAACAATGCGGTCCCGTATGAGACTGTCCGCCATGCATTTACGGAAACTGCAGGATCGGGCCAAAATCTTTAGCTCAGTGACGTACGTGTCAACGGATTCACCTGGCCGCCTGTTCCGCGAAAAGAAGAGAGAGCGTTGAAATGTCTCATTTGTTTGGCCTTCGCAGTATTCACTGAACTTCTCAAGAACTGTCTCCAGATTGTTGGAATCTTCGCTCTTGTCGTAACACAATGTATCTAGAGCGCGGCGCGCATCATCTCCTGCTGCGTGTCGAAACATGGCCAAGCGGTACGCCATCGGTTGTTTGTCCAGACGCGATAAAGTGCAGAAATCCATCCATTTGCTCTTCCACAAACACCAGTTGCTTGCCAAACTGCGTTCATCCATGTGCAGCGGGGCAGGCATTTGAATAGCCGGTGCAGCTCCAATCATCGTCTGGGTGGTACTAATGTTCTTCTCCTTCTCTGACACCATGTGAAAAGTCGGTCCTTCAGGGACAAAACGTATATTCTGCAAACAAAAGGACCAGGCGAAAACGCAGGCAGAGGGCGATTGAACATATCGGTATATACAGCTACTTGGATCCATAATTAACGACCTTTGTGAATGCATGACATTTTTCCTTTGATTCAGTCAAGCAAACTCCAACTGTTGGCCAATCAGCGTGCATGCGAGAAACGTGTGAACGTTCTATCAGCTGCCGTCTTTTCTTGCGGCAGCCTAACGGCTTCCTTGCTGGGCTGGCACCGCACTTTCGTTCGAGTGTATACTCCCATCACTAAAGTACAGAAGCTATACCATGGTCTCGCTAGCTAGTTGTGTCGGTTTGGTGCTGAAACTGTGCTCCTTTTTAATATAGTACCGTATATTGAAATGTTCCAGGGTCTCCTGCTGGCCGCCTCTATTCATATTTCCCGGTAAGTTCGTGCTTTTCCTTCCAACCTATAATTGTTGCTTCTTACATAGGACCGGCCTTATATACACATCGACCTTCCACCGCTTTTACGTTACATACCTATTCATTTCGAAATATCAGGATATTTCCGGATTTGATGAATTGGACATGAAGACATTACACACTTTTTATTATGAATTATAGATTAATGAATTTAACTGTTAAACTATCACAAATCTCGCTTGTGATTATCGGAGAGATCGTCTGGTGGATGTTCAATTCAAAGTTACCTGAGCTAAATTTGTTTATATTGTAGGTGTCTCGGGGAAACCTGTTTGCATTCGCTGAGTGGGAAACACCTGATTAATTCACTTCATTACACTGGTGTCTAAATTGTCTTTGGAGAAAACCAGTTACATAGTTTCAACTTGGCAGAAAATCTGATCCTGAAACTGGATTCAATCCCAGCCATACGGAGAGCAAATGTTGAGGACTTACATACACAATGCAAGCAATATGTGAGCAATATAAAAGTGCTCTGGGCAGGCAGAGTACCGGCATTGATTACAACAAGAAAGAGCCAGTAACCCTGTAGGCTAAGGTTGGACGTGAGTTGAAGGGGAGACATGATCAGGACATACTCAGTATTGTCCGTATAGCACCTCTCGTTCATATGAAAAATATACTTCGGATTCACTGCTGGAAGGACATAGGCGTTCAGCATCATATAGATCATGCAAGGGCGGTTTTAATGGTGATTAAAAATCGAAACTAATGTGATCCCTTTCTCAATCGGGTTTGCCTATTGTCTAGTCAAACAAATGATCGATATCAGGTGGCCTTCAGTATGCTCGCTTCGAGAATCAAAAATAATCGCATTACTAATATTGAGCATAGTTAACTTCAGAGACCTGGATCAGAGAGACCTGGATCAAAACTACATACCTTAAGGTCACTGACAGATTGACACAAAACCGAAGCATCGAAAACTTTTACGTTTTCTACGTGCAATCTAATGGGATTATAGATTATCGCATACCATTCTATTCCGGTTTGTGTGCTCTTTGGGTCACCGGAAAAACCTTTGGAGGATGTCCAGCAGATTGTATGAAAACGGTCCAAACTCTCTTCAACCTTACTGCGATCCGCATGGTAGTGGATCTTTCTCTACACATTTCATCACATATCGCCCAAGTTCCACTCACCCGTCTCCGAATTACCATTTTTATCCAGTGGATCACGGAGAGTATGAATTATTCCACTGACTTATGATGGCAACATCCAAAGTGTACAAAACCTTCCCATCAACGCATGAGAGACAGAAACAGCCTCCAAGAAATCTTTGGTTTTATACTGCTTGTCCGAACATCCCATTAGTCAAATACATTCTTTCCCTGGTCCAAATGTGTGACAGGCTAGCCGGAGAAGTTGAACAACAAGCGAGCGCTTAGCTTATATCAATGGAACCGAGTATACAATAGCACAAGACATTGACTTCAAAAAAATAACAACAGCACAACATTTGCCTCGTTTGAATCACGATTGACGAGATCCAAATTGTCGTTATCTGCAATTTTGGAAGAACGCCAGGCGAAAACAGACCATAGTTCTGAGAGTCCAACGGTTCTTAGGACCACCGAAATAAGGCACCAAACGAAATGTGTGATCAATCGAATTCGGCCGGTTTTACAAAGTTAGATCATTACAAAAAATGGGATAGCCGAAACCGAGTCTACTACATATGAAATCCGACTTTCTGGTCAAATAAAAATCCCCCGAGACTCCACTCACAAGTGCACAGATCGCTGCAATTCCCTCGGGAAGCTACATTTAATGTAGCCTCTGTTGTAAACACCGCCAACACCAATAGAGTGACAAACCGTAGACCATCATCACCTGGTATAAAGCCAGGCCCAACGATCACCCGACCTTACAGCTCAGCAAAAATATAGTTTCAACAATAACGCCCTGATTGTCGTGTGTATTATTGTCCCCGGATATACTGCCATCACAGTGCGGAGTAAATTGTCTAACGACTAAGACCAGTGGAACTCACTGTGCCTTTTGATGAACGCAAAAGCCAAACCCACAAAATTAGGGAGAGTTACTCATTACCCAGACTCTGCAAGCTATGACGAACCCAGAATAATTAGAGTAACACTGACATCGGCCTTTCGTGTAGAAAACTTATTACTCACTGCGAGTGCGCTACAACACGGGCGTTGTAAGTTGTGCACCAATCCTAAGGGCCCTTGTAGTACACGTTAACCGATAAGAAACAACTCGGTATATTGTCTAAGCACAATCCTTATTCATGATGTTTAAGAACGTCTTTTCACAATAGTCTTGAGGTCGGTAATTACGATTTGGAACAGTAGCGGTTTGTCTGTGTAACACTTCCCTTGGACAAGATTGTGCTGCCATGGCTCAAAAGGATACCCCTCTAACCATAGTAAAGAGTAAGTGGACCAAAATCCTAACGTTCCTGGTTCAGTCAGAGCAGACAACAACATAAATGTTGGAACATTGGCGGCGACATCGGAAAGGTCTTCCATCTGAACTTCGGTTAAAAGCTGTCGAATAGTTGCGTAGACCATACATTAGCCTACCTAGAAAAGCAATCCTACCAGCGACCATGCAGGAGCATCACTTTACAGCTCGGTCGCACGATTCTGCAATATGTTTGGACAAATAATATCACGTACCTTAGTCTAATCAGTTTGCGAACGAAATGTTATCATTATCTTATCAAAAGGAAAAATAACGGCGGTCCTCGCATCGGTCGGCATTCTACTACACTTGATTCCTTTGGCTCCCTGTGTGCATGAAAGAAGAGGAGGGGAGGCCACACGATGACTTAGCAGAGAGGAATGAAAACTTTCACATCGAACTTAGCGTATGTTTGGGTCTCCCTATCGACGGACTGGGGACTGAAGGAAGCTAAACTGGGTTCGACCGCCTGCTCGAATATGGGCTTGTCGACAGGGCAAGAGTGACGCTCCGCGTTCACATCTGAGTTGAAGTTAGAATGTAAACGGCTATCAAAGAAAGGTGGATGAAGTCCAACAGTTCGGGATTGAAAGCAGGGGGATAAAACTGAAGCTGGAACAGAAAGATAAAGGGGGAAAAGTGTAAGTGGATGAATAAGAAGATAAAGGTCTTAAGGTGTAGCATTTAAACTCTATCCACCCTGCTCGAGGCAGTAGATAGGGTACCGTTGATTATCCTCAGCGGTGGCCAGCTCATCAGGAAATTGTTTGACAAAAGATTCATAGTATTGCCTGGGCTGGATACTGTCAGGTTGCCCAGGCCAAGACAAGAGAACGATTAGGGTTCTCAACCAAAGCTATTTGTTTAAAAACCCGGCTGCAAGGCAGTGGGTTTAGCGGTGGGCTATAAGCAGTCCGTTTTAAGGAATAAGTAGCCACTCATTCAAACTCCCAACCTGGAAGAACAGGAAGGTGAGTTTGTCTGGCCACTAACCATTGACCCATCTGGTATGAGTGGATCTGAAGGTGTTAAGAAGCACCACGCAGCATAGCTCAATGGATCGCTGCGGCACACAAATCATCACACCACGGTAAGGTCCACACGGAAGACTTCCTTTTGGATCACACCTGACTTGGTTATTGTGCTCAAGCAACCACTGCCCAGTATGCAGGTTAAAGGTTGTTTCTTTCTCGGTTAACGTCCACCCACCGATCGTTATCTCAAGGTCAAAGGACTGGTTGGCCGCACCTTGTCTGTTGTGTCTGACTGTCATATGATCGCGGGTAAAGTGGCTATTGTAAACCAGGTTTGTATAACGTGTTTGTGTAGAGCAGGCTGATTGATCGCACCGACTAAAACATAAGGCAGCAAAATACGACGGCTGCATGGCTGATAAGGGTTTACCATAAAAAGTTAGCTGCTCATAAATGATACACACTGCGATTGGGTGGGATATGCAAGCACTTGTTGGAAATTTGCACTAGTAATCCATGTGATGCGCCTAAAATTCCGGGTGTGTTTGTATCAACGCACAATTGTGCTCGAGAGTAACGGTGAAAAGCAGTGAGGTTTCTGAATCCTGGTGGAAGCAAGTCATGTTAGCAGTATTCTTAAGTGAATAACTTCTTTAAACAGAGCTGGTCGAACTGCAGCAAATAAGTGTACATCTAATATCTTGCAACAAAACAATACGGGGAAACACCAAAAAAACTCGAGCAGAAGATATTACAACGGTTCATGTTTACCACGTACATGGCAGCGGTTCGTCTTTGCCAGTTAAACGTCTGTCTCGTGACATTCACAAATATTTGCGGGTTCTCTGGCCATTAGGCCTTTACCTTTTATCACCAAAGTCTGTGGTACCTTGCCTCAATTCATACATCGTTTACCTGCCCTTTCAGAGAACATAAAGTACTGCCTTACTGGCATTTGTTTTGATGCTCCGTAAATTACTTCACCACTGAAGTTGCTTCATCCAAACTGCCTTTCATTATCAACAGATACTACAAATCACATGTGAAAAACTTGTCATGGAACGCTATGCGAACAATATAAGCTCAAATTTGCAAGCGTATACCGGTACCAACCTGAATCCAAATGCTTACCGACTGATGATTCTCTGGTGATACTCTATGCTCATTTACTATTTAATGAGATCCCTGTATTTCATATTTTCGAGTGTCAAAATCGTTTCGATAAATTTTGGCCTGAAAAATCTTAGTCCAACAAAGGTATGTAGAATCAAATGCTTGTGATTGACGGAGGTAAGTTTATCAGAAATGATGGGCAGATGGCACTAATTACTACTCATAAAACTGCTTGCTTCGGCCCACGTACCTCTACTAATCTGCTCATATCTGGACCTATTTTGTCGTTTGACGGCGCTCGATCAATGCGGGCCAATTGCAAAACTTTTTATATTTTCTTGTGTTTAAGCATTTTCATTAAATACCAACTGATTCTCATTTATACTATCCGTTTTTCCATTGCCTTGCTAAAAAGACACTGCTACTATCGCTTCTGTTTCACTTCCTTTTGGACATCTGATCTGTTTGCTTTTGCTCATACGAGTAGAGCGTTAGATCCGGACTATTTTACCTATATTTTATCCAGCTTTGCTCTCAGCATCTTATTCCCAAGTAATCTGACGTGGGATCAAGACCTACAAGTCTGCTCTAGCGTCCCAGAAACCTGCTTGGACCTCAAATACGTCGATACCGGGGGTGAATCAGTCTAGAGATTCCACGCTTCGGCTATGTATACTTCTAACAAAGATGATTATTTTTTTACTTTTTGGTGATCGGTACGGATTGCTGAACTGCATAGTAAGTTTGGTTATGTGAATCAAGCAAAGTTATCTTGTTTTGGTGCACGTTCCGTTCTCTAAGTTCCACTGCTTGTGTGCTGCACATTTTCGTTTCCCATAGCTAGCAACGGCATTGGTGTCGTTTTCATAGCTAAACAAGCAGGTAAAGATTTATAGTACAAATCACTGCAACGCGATCTGCATTCTGGAACCAGTATCTGGACTTCCACCAAAGCGGTTCACATTTGTAAGGATACTAAGACCTTCTATTCTGATTAACTGACCAAAGCACTTTGTAGGATTAATTCGCTTGAAAAGGAACTGAAGATATTTTAAGAACAAACCGCATGCCATTACTGAATTTCGACAAAATACGTGCCATTATCTCAGCTATCGGTGTCTACAAATCTGAAAGTCCCAAAAATTTGAAAACGGCGGGCAAGATAATCACCTTGATTAGTTGTCTTGTCCACAACTTTTCAACTTCTGAAGCAGTCTCGCTCTGGATGGAGTCAAGAGCATACTGTTTAATGTGTGCAAAATTACTCCGCACTGGTACACCGGAAAACGATTGATTGTGCCTCATTGGCTTAATCTTTAAAAGCTGACAGCTTACCAAAACGTTATTAGATACTAGATTAAACATGAGAGCTCAGGATACCATTGGCCGCATGTTTGTTAAACCCATAAGACGTTACTGCAGAGATCCCTTTTTCTTTTTGGTGCAGGTCGGACAGAGTCGAACAGGCGTTCTGTGCTGCATGTCACACGTTTTGCCAGTTGCGCTATAACGCAAAATGTAGATCTAGGCACGCCTCTAAGGCAGGGATTCCTGAGGAAATGAGACAGACAGTCACATCGAGTGTAGTAGAGGAGGTTAAATTTGACACTGACACAAGGACTCCGATTTATGGTGTATGGATAATGAATTAGGAGCGAGCTTGTCTTACTCCTCATTGCTACTAACGAGCATGGCCTTCAGATAGCGGAATATCCATGCATTCGCTAAAGGAAAAGGAACGGCAAAAAGGTCGCAAGACACACCTGACTGTACTTGTGGCAAATGACTTTTTTCATCCAAATGGACAAAACTCAACTCTTTTTATAAACCAAGATTACAAATCTAAAAGCAAAGTCTTGAGCTAAGCTAATGAACAAAGTTACATCGATTCGTGAAGCGCCACAGCTGTGCAATCACTCAAGCACCCATAAATACTAGAAAAGCGGAACGTGTCAGATTTCTACCCAGAGCGCAACAGATACCCCTCTGACCAAGGAAAACTAGCACCTCTCGTTGGGAAATATCACTAACTTAGCAAATCTGACGATATATGTGGAGCCAAACCCAACAAAACACGGCTTGTGTACAGGTTTCACTAAATAACTAAATATATAACTGGCTTTTGTCAGCACCTACTCTCTTTATGGAATATGGCTAGTGACTGCAAGCCACAACAGCTATGGTCGGCGAATGTAGTAGCTCTATATTATATGTATACACATTGAATGTTTTAAGATTTACTTCAGCTACTGGTATCAGTCACATTGTTATCCCTTGGCAAGCACACTACAACTGACGACAAATCTCGCAATAAATTTGCTCACTCCGATAGCACCCATTCATTGTCATCCCATCACCTGGCCGCCCACAAAACCCTCAGTACAAGGCGCCACATCTCTTACCACATCAATCACTCCGTTGTCACCTGCTGCAAGTGTGGTGCATTCAAAACCCTTACAGTGTGGGTTACTTCACGCTCTATGAATCACGGATGGTGGTGGTCAGCGGGTGGTCACCGAGTGCAGTTAAACATGACAGTGTTGGATTTGATGCTCTAAATTCAGCATTACACAGCCATTTAATTTATCACGTGCCTAATAGTGTGGGTTTCATCCGCGTGCGGTACAAAAAGCGTGAAACAGACCGCTTATGCCCTATAATCCTTCGCTTTGAGGGGCTGTCGGCGCTCAGTAGTGAAACAAGACCATCCTCTAGTGCGCCTGGTGCACCTCGCACATTCCGGGATATAGAACACTATGTACTTGACGAGCCAATATCCCAGGTGATTGATCCGTTATTTATATCTATGAGAGCTTCCATGCTTCCACATTTTAAGTCCTGTTATTGGCAACGCTGAAGACTTAATATGGGTATAGAACATCGGGAACCAACTTGATCTTCTGCTCGACTAGGTCCATAACTCCCCATATAGTACTAATGAATGTCCCAATGAACAATGAACAATGAATTTATACGGGTTAAGAAGGGTTGGCTTACAAGTCCCATTGGATAGTTGCAGGGGATATCAACATAACAATAATGATGATAAGGATCCTAAAATAGTTAATACTTTAAATATGAAAATAGGGACTTATCGTTTGCCTCGCTGCAGTCATGCAATCCTCT
>CALYDF020007703.1:0-12284 GCA_944474145.2 Dicrocoelium dendriticum | reverse complement strand
CTATATTATAACTGCTCCTTAAAACGGAATACCCCAGCAATGCGTCCGCAGTCATTGCGCTTATTAGGTGCAAACTTTATCCTTGCCTTTTGGCCACCGTACTCTGTGCACGGGTGCCGCGTGCCGATCGATCCCTTGTGCGCCCTCAGAACTGATTGAAGTTTGTCTCATCCATCCACATTGCTCGCCGTCCTTCAGCCTCCAACCTTATCAGCATCAGATTGTTAACCTTCCTTAGCCTCATGTTCTCTATGTTATTCACAGATTCCGGTATTGAATGTACAATTCGTTGTCATGAGAATACCATCTAGGTAGCGAGCAATGGTGTTGACGTTTACCACCATCTCGAACTCAACTTTCAGTCGTAACCGAAGTGTTTCTAACATCACTGGTGGCTCCTATTCAAACCATTCAAGCAGGCCATCAACGTGACTCCCTGAAAGTGACTTTCGACGCGTCACGGTGGCAGTAGTTTTCGGCTCATTCAGTTCCAATTTTCTAATCCAACTGCGACAGGTCTTCACGTTTACCTATAACACAGACGCAACATCATTGCAGTCGTCGCCTTCCTCATAGGTCTTCAGTATAATGGCCTTCACGACAGTCGGATGATGCATGGGCGTTCCTCTTTTTTCCATCGCGATTAGCCTAAACTAAAGGTAACAAAGCATGCAAACCTAATGGAAGACAAACCTTGCGTAGTTAAAGGAATGTTTCGAAAACGCTCGCTGTCGCAACGTAAACCTATCTCTACGTAAAGCCTGGGAAAACCAGCAACGACATTTGGTTGACCAGATGGCGAACGTGTTATCAGTAGTCATGTCCATGTTTAATTGTCTAACATAGACCATCGCCATTCACTTTGGCTGTGAGCTTCCCCTCCTGTACTCGAACCTCCTTTGCTGTCTGCTGATTCGGTGTGCTAGTCAACACGTAACATTAGCAGCGCTTACGAGAACATTGGCAACATTTTCAGGCCAGATGTGCCCGGCACCTTTTGTACTTCGATCCTTTTCAGCCCCCTTAGGTTGTTCCATGCTCAGGTGCAAGGGCTTCTTATGCGAGCGACCAAGTCTCCGCTGTCCAGTGTGCATTTCCTCTCCGCTGCCACGTTTGTTAGGGATGGTTGTACAAGTGTATAGCCCCATACAGCATGACTCATCTATTTTGAGACACAATATCCGTGCACCACAGCCGTCCCCAATTGACAAGATTCTCAGGCCTGACTTGACTGGCACATGTCCGATAAGTCTCGCAACTCTTTCCTAGTTCGACGCCCGAAGGGTTTTAACATGTTGGTCCACGCAGCACAAACTCGTCGGAGGGTGTGCACAGTAAGGCCAATTTCGCCGTCCCATATTCAGGGACTTAGCCGACTTGCTAACTCCTCGCATGTTGAAAGGCTGCATGTACCCAAAAGCGACGCAAAGATGTGAGTGGTGAGACGGACTAAAGAGCAAATAAGTAAATAAATAGATATTTTATGCTCGACTATGCGAGGCACGCTCATGGAGGCATGATCAGATATCTACAATTGTACAGACATTTTATGGCAACTGTAACAGTGACAGTAGAAAATTGTTCATATGTCCATGATTGGAACTGTACAATGGTTAAAATGCGAAACAATAATTTGGCTGTCATGAGACCGGTACCTCAGCTAATTATAGATTGAGAATCCTGAATGATCCATTGGAAGATAATTGAAGAGTACGCTCAAGAGAGATATGGCAATACAGTGAGTTCGTGCACAAGTAACGCAAAGGTCAACGGTGATATCGTAGAAAGCAAAAAGACGACGGTATATGCAGATGCCAGATGCCAGACGTCGAAAACGATCCATGTTCTAGTGAATTACTGGGTATGCTGAGATTCCGCAGGCCAAATGTTGTGTCGCCTCTGACGCCTTCGCCCTAAGACCGCAAGCAGAAGTCCAAAGACGAGCCAGAAATAGACTTCTATACATAAAAGCACATTTCATTATATAGTTTTGAAGGCAAAATGAAGGGAAGGTGCTAAATTATACTTGAGACAACCAGCAGAAAGAAAACGTCCAATGCAACGGAGAATAAGCAATCGTTCACTCAAGAGGGAATTGCACATGTTCTTAAAAACAGTATCAGGGGGCTCCAAGCGTAAAGCGAATATCCATCTACAGTGACGGGCACTGGCCAATCAGAATAACAACATGTAGCGTTTAAAAAATATCCCGAAACAGAAGAAGAAATGATGTCCCAAAAATAAAAACTAGTAAAATAATTCCGTGGTAACTAAATATTCCGTTACCATAACCACGTGATGCGGAGAAAAACCAATGAAATATGTTCTTGCAAATGGCCCTGCAGAAGAGAACACGGAGTTGAGCGTCCATTAACAATGATGTGTGTGTACCAATCGGGATAACACAGTGGAGTGTTTAAACAACAGTCAAGAAGTAAAAAATAGGAAGAATTAAGATTAGCTAGTAAGCTCGTTCAGACAAAAATAATGTCTAATAGCTGTTTTCCTAATATCAGCTATTTCCATTTCGTTGTTGATAATGAAACCAGAAATCTAATTGATGCGAAGAACTTTTCCGTTCCATGTTGCAGAGCTGAGTATCAGGTGCGCTGCACGAAAGTGAGCGGTCTGATCGGATAAGCTGCACTAGCATTTATGAGTCGTGTACTCGTGTAGCACTTTACAATGACCACCTAAGATTTACCCGCAGGTAATCAGATGCCAGGTAGATACACCATAAACCCTGTGTACGGCACCTATCAAAGGCTTGAACAATAACACAGGTTAACTGAACTTTGAGAGGACTTCACAGGACTTCTAGGGTTTCTACTTGTAAATCAGATGCAAATGCATTGTTTCGGAGCGACTCATTCTTCCCATAGTCTACGGATTTCTAATACACATTCATTAAACCAGACATACTGCCAGGAACGGCACGCAAACTCGATCCTGCATAGTCGCTCACCTAAGTGTTATAATTGCGGTTAATGGGGCTTAGAGCCGTCAGAACAAAGACCTTCACCGCACCGGACAGTGTATGGACCAGATCTCAAGTCACATGGAACGGACAAGACAGCCGACTAAAAAGGTTACATTGTGCGTGTTTCGGAATGGATGCGGCCTGCGGGATATGAACCACAGTGGACCATTGAGTGATGTTGACGTTCACGGTCAGGTGTGTGGGACGACATTGTACTTTTAAGGCACCGAATTTCCTATTGTAACATCTCCCTCTTTGGAAACACGTTCTCCAGACTCATACGAATGTAGCGTTGGGTTCACCTGTAAATTTTGCATAGGCTAGTGGGCCGCATATTTCTCCCAGTGTCTCCGTCGCATGGCTCTGCACACGTCTCTGTCGGTTCCATACGCCTCACAATTTTTGGTAGTTTAAATGTGTCTAGCAAGATATAGATAATAAATGAATAAATGGTATATTCCTCGGTGATTGTAAGTGCAGTCCAACTATGTGGTCTGATCCATGTGTGCAACAGGATCCGTTTTTTCACGCTTTTTACAATGGATTCTAAACAGATAGTATATCATTTGTTAGATTAAGTTTTTAAAGAAATTACAAAACCAGGATCGATTACATATGCAGATTTAAACAGTTGCCCAGTTAAAATAATACAGCCACTCGTGGATCCGTCCCCAGGGGACCTGCTTCCTTGCAAGTTATTTCTCTGAAATATTTCGTCCGCAATTCCATGCTATACCTGGCCACGTGCCTGTGTGGAGTGGAACATATGGGCCATCACCTGTTTACCGTATGTTGCGTTCTTTTTAGGGCTGCTTTTATTCATGGATTATGAGCGATGAAGCCACAGCCCAGTCCGTCATGCAGATCATTAAATTATGGCACTATTTGATGTGCCAGTCAATTTGTTTAAATGTTTTTTTGCATAGATAAAGTAGTTTATAATCTGGAAGCTTTAATCCGTCACAACAGAAGATCAGCCCAGTCGTGGCCAGCAATGAAATAAGGAAGAATGTAGAAAAGAAGAATTATGTGAAAGAGGTACTATATCGTTAATGTAAAAAGTAGGCAGGTTTGTTATTTACATCAGCGTAAAAATGGATCGAGTCGATTATACAATCAAATTACGTGGCGCGAAAGCGGGAGAAAGAAAACTGTACGAGTTGTCAATAGGCAGAATTTCAAATAGGGTATCCGTTATTGACATCACTGAATTTAAGTATATGTTACTGAACTGTTAACTACAGAAAACATAGGGGAATGATTATTACTGCAGAACAAATGTAGCTTAGGAGATAGCAGAACAATATTATGAATTATTCATTTTTTGGGGAAAATTACGCAAACAGTTCCTGACGTCACACCAGTAAATAATTTTGCTCTGGGTTTTAAACAGAAGACAGTTGGTATGAATTAAGTTTGAACGGAGTAAAACCGCATAGGAGGTAGCATTTAATAATAGCCTAAGAAGCGGTTTGTAACAGCTCATGCTAGATGAGCATGTTTTCTCTAGTGCATTCGAGTCGATATTCTCCGGTATAATACATTATCCGGCTCTTCTTCATACAGCTTTTCATCATCACGTAGAATATTTTAAGATCCATTCACTCTGTCCGTTGACAGATAAAAATTTATCATTTTCTTGAACCTGCAAAAATGTTCAGTACATCTGATCTCTTTTGGCAGCTTATTCCATATGGACCCATACCTATGAAGATAGAAATTTCTTCTTAGCTGGTCTTGGATTTAGGCAAACAGAATATACATACACTAGCTCGCAGTTCATAACTGCTAGTTTCCCGAAAGTGCAATTTATTGGTTCCAGCATATGCTTTCCGCCACGCGAGTTTGTGGAGGAAGCACAGATTTAATTGCATTCTTCGTAACCACAGAGGTCAAAGATTCAACTGCTTGCACCTATCTCTGTATGAAAGAGCGGTTGAGCAGCCAAATATGCGCTTCTAAAAGGCGCGTTGGACGTTTTCAATGGCTCTCAAGTCAGCCTATCGCAAGTTACTGAACACAACACAGCCATATTCAAGCAAAGGCGAGATATTGATTTTGAAAGCAATTAGTCTGGTTTCTTTCAAGGTTAGCAGATGGCATACGCGCCCGGCCGACTGCTTAGACATTTCCACGATATGATTTTACGTTCGCTAAAGTTTAAGGAATTAGAATATCTTAAACCCAAGTCACGAACAGACTGGCTGATGGGAATGACTTCGTCATAATTCCTGAACACTTCTGCTACTATCTGACATCCATACGCTAGAATACTACACCTCGACGTTACAAACATCATCTGCCACATATCAGTCCATCTCTCAATGGCTTTCAAGTCGCTTTAGATATTGTGAAGTACAGCGGTATGCTGAAAACCTGAGAACGTGTAAACCACCTTGCAATCATTAACAAACAAATAAGGCTTCCCAAATTGTATAACAGAAACGACGTCATTTATATACAGTAGTCATAGGAGCGGACCTAAAACCCTGCCCTGTACCACTCCACTGGTGATCAGACGAGGTGAAGAGATATAACCATTTATATCCACAACTTGCGACCGTCCTACTAGGTAAGATGGGATTTAAGAGTTAAGCGGAATTGTAACACCGTATTTACTTAATTTATATAGTAGCTTTTTATGTGGGACTATGTCAAACGCCTTTTGCATGTCGAGGTAGATGACAATGCACTGAAGACCCGAGTCGATTGCTTCGGATTTATGGTTAAAGAAGTCAACTTGACAGGTAGCACACAAGTGTGACTTCAGAAAGCCATGCTATGAAAGAGTGAGAAGTTTATGTGGTATTATTAACGAAACCAAATTTTCCTTAACAATTATCTCTGGCATGCGTGGCTGTGTGACTAATGGGGCAGTAGTTCCGGATGTCAGTTTTCGACCCGGAGTTATGTCTGGGTACAACCGTAGCCGTTTTCCAAAGTTCGGGATATTGACCAGACTGGAGAGACAAAGAGAAGATATTTAATAATATAAGAGAGATATCATCTCCACCGTGTTTGACTAAAGCAGAAGAGATCCCATCGGGGCCTGGTCTTGTAGAATGGTCGTAGACAGGTAATCATACGTTTTATCGTAACGACACTAAGCTCGATCGCCGAGACTTGTTCATAGAATTGAAACGAGGTTGACAATGTCAGGGTTTCTTTTTCAAGATTAAAGGATCTAGCAACGTACGTGTTAAAGGTTTCTGTCATGACAATTGTTGAATCAATGCATTCGACTTCAAGCATGAAAATGTAGGAGGGTAGGTCCGTTTTGCCGCATCTTCTTCTTCTTCTTCTTCAATAACGCAATCAACAGTTGACTTGTATTGCTACTATTTACAACCTGTTGTACTTCCTGCATGAGACGGGTGAGGTGTTTCATGTCCCACGTTATTACAAGGCGTTGGGATCTCCGTAATACTCTGAAGTCGTATGTTTATATTTTCGAATTATCACTCGTATTTTCCGCTTGTCCCTTGTGTTGTTAGTGTACGTAGAAGAGGCTCTCGTATTATCACTGGAGGCAAGTATGCTTTAGCACATAGTCATAGCATGTTGTCATGGAAGTTGTCAGAGTGTCCTTCATGTCAGGCTAAGGAAAGAATTGGTCCCAATGTTGGACCCTAAGCAAATCGGAGAAATCTACCCAAGTACCATTTTGCAGGAGGTGTGGAAAAATCGCAGACCACACATGTGACGACTCAGCTATAATTTTACATCCGATTATTTTGTGATCACATACAGAGAGACCGTCAATTACATCAGTAGCTATCGGAGAGGTGCCTGAGGTAAAAAGTACGTCTAGCATATTTTCCCCTGGTTGCCGCGAGAACATATTGCTCCCAACCACCAGTGATGTCGGAGGTTAGGAACTTAGCATGTTTCGCGTTTCTTAATAAGTATAACCAAAAGATATTTGGTAGGTTGAAATTTCCACCTACAACTTCAACAAAAAAGCAAGATCTGATATGTAATTGAAGATGTCAACCAACTGGTTTTCATCACTGAAGCTGGTCCAGGGTGAGTGGTATATGCAGCCTACAATATATCATACTCCACAAGAGCAGGCGGGCGACTGGGTTGCCAGGTCTCTGTATTGTAAGTTTTCAGGAGGTTAGCAGGTGAAGGATTTCTGTCTTAATAAAAACCCTGGTAAAGTACGACCCAGCGCTATTCTTGCCGATTTCCTTCGGGTAGTGTTTGAAATTGCGCGTAGCCTGAGACCAGGTGCTCCTCCTCCAGCCCACTTCAAATTCGGGAGACCTGCCTTTGTGGATGATTTACATGAGTTGCTAATAAAATAGTGGGAACAGGACACTGTCACAACCATGTACAGCCGGTCAGTCTTAGTCTCAATATTCATCGGCGCTCAGGATCGTAAGACATTAACCATAGAGAAAGCCGTCTGATATGTATTGCCTCCAAATTGTTTGCTTCTGTCATCCTTCATAGACTGGCGATGGTGAAGAGCAACCCGTGGTTGCATCGACCACATCTTCACGTTGCGTCAGCTAGTAGAGCACCGTCACATATATTGGCGGCCCATTGTTGCCGTGCTCCTCAACATCAAATCAGCCTTCGATTCAGTTGATCGATGAGCCACTTGGAACTGTCTACTCAGAGAAAGTGTGTCTGAGAAATGTAAATAAATTATTTAAATCAATTTGTATACTCGACAAAGCGAGGCATGCTTCGCCGAGCATTATACGAGAGTAGCTCTGCCAGAGTGAGTGCTTACTGCAAGCTGTCGCTGCCTTTCATCATTTTCAGCAGTTTGCGGCAAGGATGTTCGATTTCACTCTTCCTCTTCAATTTCGCAATTGACGAAGTCATGGAAATTGCTTTCACAGGACACGAATTATTAGGTGTGAATCAGTCGTCAGGAGAACGACTTCTTGACTTGGTGTATGCCGACCACAATGCTCCAATCTGTGACAGCTCTAAAACGCGCCAACCTGCACTGGATAGATTAGCAATGACTGTCAGCCGCTTTGCTTCGGAAAAACGAAGTGCAAAGCCTTCCTCCAAGATTGACATAGACCGCCTCCTGCGCTGACCATTAGTAGAGATCAACTAGAAGTTGTTTAAAATTAAAAAAATTGTGAAGTGGTATCAGCGCACTTGGTATCAAAAGTGAAATCACGAACCGTATAACATAAGCTTTGGACGCCTTTGTTAACCATCGCCACCTATGGCGCTGGCGCCACATCCCTCTCGTTCGGAAAGGTAAAGTTACAATTCAGCGGTAGGTTCGACCCTAATGTACAGTTGTGAATCCTGGTCCCTTAGATCATCCGACATAAAGAGGCTAGTTGGGTTCGACTGTCGGTGTCTTCGCAGTTTGCCTCATCTCTGGCCGGAACACCGCGTGAGTAATAAGCCCGTTTGACACTTTGTTCTTGTCACAGAAAAAGTAAATGAATCGTTCAGCGCCTTTATTTCGCGCACCAGGCTAGAATGGCTCGACCACATGTTACACAGGTCAGCCCATTGGCTCCTGTGACGTGTGCTATTTGTGCACCTTGGGTGTGCATGGAAGAAGAGCAGAGGCCGTCAAGCGAGAAATCGGTCGAGTATAATAAAGGTATTGGGTGGAGTGTCTCGGCTCCGTAGTTAAAGTCAGTTAGAGGATGAATCATCCTCATCATAGACGTTAGTTAGAGGTGGGAAACACGTCAACTACTGTGCCGTAATCCATAGAAAATGGAGAAATAAATGCAACTGGTGCAATCCGGCTGAGCTATTGGTAACGGATGGGCATCGTTCCGGTAAGCTACCAGCCGGCTACTATGCAGCAAAGAAATTACTATGTAAAGTTATACAAGCAAAAATAGTGAGGTCGTGGTTGGAAGGGAGGCTAAGACGGATGGGGTAGGACAAAGAAACTCAGTGCACGGACGCCACTGAGGTCGGCTCCTAGCCATATCAGCAAGTGTATCCAGACAAACGTGTTCATCGTCTATCGGACTCCAACAACGGACCCGAGATGCTCCAACCGAGGCCAGCTCAGAAGTGAGGGCCTTCATTCCTCTCGACCAAGTCATCGCTTGACCACCCCTCCGCTTCTTCCATCCACACACCCCGCGCGCAAACAACACACGTCGCGGGAGTCGGTGGGCTGGCATGCGTAACACGTGGCCGAGCCATCGGAGCCTGGTGCCTGAAATAACGATGCTGAGCATTTTACTTCCTTTTTCTGTGCCGTAAACAAGCCGTCGAACATGCTCGTTGCTCACGCGACGTTCCCACCAGATGTGAGCTAAATTACGAAGGCACCGGTGGTCGAACGTAACTAGCCTCTTCAGGTCCGCTGCTTTAAGGGGCCAGATTTCACAACCGTGCAGTAGGGTCGAAGCTACCGCTGCATTGTACACTCTACCCTTCAGAGTAGTAATGATGTCGCGCTTGCGCCATAAGTGACGAAGGTTAACAGAATCGCCCCCAGCTTTTGCAATACGGTTCGTGATCTCATCTTCAATCCCACGGGCGCTGATAAAGCTTCCCAAGTAGTTGAACTTTCGGGCGACTTTTAGCTGATACCCACCAACGGTCAGCGTAGGATGCGGTCCAGGCCAAAATTGCAGGACCCCTTTGCACTTCGAAAGCGCGAAGCAAACCTTGGTGTGCCGGACAGCTAGTGCTAATCTGTTCAGTGCTGCTTGGCACTTTTGTGAGCTGTTACAGATTAGGGCAAGTTCATCACCATACTCTAGGCCAAGAACTCTTGCTCCTGAGAGCAGATCCACACATTTTAATTCCTGTCCTGTTAACGCAATTTATATGACTTCGTCAATATCAAACATGAAGAGGAATGGTGACAGCGACAACCTTGTCTCACACCGCTGGAGATATTAAAGTGTGACGAATGCTTGTCGTATGTCCTCACTCTGCCTGAGCTACCCGCACATAATTCTCCGATAATATTTACATACTTCGCAGATTCGTCATTCCTGAGTAGACAGTCTTAAAGTTCAAGTCTATCCACCGAATAGAATGCGCCTTTGATATCGGGGAACACGACTACGGTGGGCTGCCAATATAAGTGACGGTGTTCCAAAAACTGACGCAATGTGAAGTTGTAGTCAATGCAGCAAGGACCTCGAATAAATCCGGATTGCTTTTCACGACTATGGCTTCCACGTGTGCCAGTCAGTCTGTGAAGGATAACAGAGGCAAGCAATTTGGAAGTGATATATATCAGGCTGATTCCTCTATGGCTGCCGCATTCAGATCGTGAGCCTCCTTTGAAAATTGGGACTATGACGGAGCAGCTCTAATCGGTTGGGACAGTTTCCTGCTCCCACAGTTTCACTAATAATTCGTGTAAATCATTCACGAAGGCAGGTCCCCCGAATCTGAAGGTGGCTAGAGGAAGCACATCAGGTTCCGCGGCTTTATTTAACTTCAATAGTTCGATTTCACGTTCGACTTCTGAGCGAGAGGGTGGATCCAAAGGGACCGCCCACGGAGAGGGGCTATCATTGGCCAGCGAGAAATCTAACCATTCCGACCGATTGAATTGCCTTTCAAACTGCTCAACCCAACGCTCTAAACGTTTTGACAAGTTGTGGATAGGCTGTCCACTCTCGTCAGGTATAGTTTCAATAACTCCAAGTCTACTGCTGTCCGATTCCCGTATCAGCCGGAATAACCAAGGACAGCGGCGATTTCCCTCTCTGATGCACGATGAGACCACCAGGATTCGCGGTCTCTCTTCATGCTAGCACAGAGTTCTGCAAGAATCTCTTTGCGAGTTTAAATGTGTTCGCTTCCAGCCGTAATATGCCGGCGAACATCGATAAGTTCCAGAGACTGTGAAGAGACCCAATGTTCCTGTTAGCTATTAGACTCACCACATGAGGATTTTCTTGCTGCTAGTAAGGACTAGTGAATAGGAGACCAGTGAGCGTTTATCCAACTCGCATGACAGCGTAGTTTGATAGGCATTCATAAAAGATGGCTTCGCCAGTTGGCTGGAGTCAATGCGGTCACAACATCGTCGTGGGCGTCAGCTAAAACGCGTCCGCAGGTCAGCACATACAAGTGCATGGTAGGTGTCCACACATGTGCTCCAAATCGAGCGACAGTTCTGGACTCAGCCTCTCCTATTGGTAACTTATCGCAATGTAATCGATTTTCGTCTATAGCTGGTTCGAGGCTGGTGGGCGCCAAGTACCATCCGGCGGATGCTGTGTCGGAAATTAGTGCTCGCAAGAAATAAGCGAGCTCTTCAAACAAATGAAGTAACTGCTCACCGTTATTATTACGGGAGTCCACAACATGTTGATCCTTCAGATGTAGCTCATCGGTGGATAATTTTCCAACTACAGCGTTCAGATCCCACACCAGCACTACAGTGCCAGTGCTTCCTCTGTGTACAAGGAGCGCGTTCATTTGGCGGTAGAAGTCGCCTGTTACCGAATCACTGCAAGATTGTGGGTGCATAGGCAGCGATAAGGAATAGACACCTGCTAGTTTCACGTGACTTTGAAGCTTTGAACGAGCCAGCCAATCGGACCGCACACCTCCGGCTACTGATTTGGATCCAGTCAACTAGAGGAGCTTCGGCCAGGGGAAGCAGAGCAATACCAACACCAGCTTGGCCGGTGCTCGAAGCTGCATCGTCACCGGATAGGCACAATGAGTAATTGGGGCTATTGTCATCTGAAGGGGATCGCAGAGTGAGCACAGTGCTCGGGTCTTGCATGCTGGACTCCGATAAGCAGCAAAGTTCGATCGAGAGGGTCTCTAATATCCGGGCAAGTGCTGCCTGTTGAGCAATCTGTAGCAATATGCGGACATTGTGTCATGCCAGTTTGAAGGAGGAGCTCCGAATGGAAGCTGATGAACTGGGTTTGACTTCTAGCATGGACATGGGCCTGTTGACAAGGCAGGAATTACGCTCTGCATTCCCACGTGAGTTGAAACTGGAAGGCAAGCGGCTATTGAAACAAGGTAAATGTGAGGGCCGAGAATGGGGGGTGTTGAAAACAGGGGGGATGAAAGTGACGCTAGAACGGGACGTTAAGGCTGAAATATCGTAAGAAGGGGAATAAGAAAAGGAGAAGGCTTGAGCAGTAGCATCCAAACCCCTATCCACCCTGCTTGATGCAGCAGATAGAGCACCGTTGATTATCCTCTGCGGCTGCCAGGACATCAGAAATTTGTTTGAAGGGAGATTAATTGTATTGCGTAGGCAGGATACTGTCAGGTTGCCCAGGCCATGACAAGAGAACTACTAGGTTTCTCAACCGAAGCATTTGGTTCAAAAACCTGACCGCAAGGCAGCGGGTTTGGC